>CAUYSK010038483.1:0-28899 GCA_963575035.1 Avahi laniger | reverse complement strand
GAACCCTAACTAATACACTACCCTAAGATGATTTATTTCTCATTTAGTAAAATAAAACCTATTTATGTAAACTTATTTTCCAGTTTTCCAGGTTTCTGTTACTTGCTGTTGAGTGCAACCCTTAGCTGTATGTTGACCATTATTAACTGTTGTAATGGTATCATGATCATCACCATGTGTCAAAAGGCACAATTTGTTCCACACTTAAATCTTGTTGAAGATAGAGTGTCTCCAAACTTCAAACTGGTCACAAAAGAAAGCAGTAGAAGCAATAAAAAAATAACAGAGAAAGGGGGTCCCACTGAACTTTTGCTCTATTTTGCTATTACTGTGAAGTTGTGGCCTTAAGACAGCAGGGTAACACTTGTATGTCACAAAGGATCAGGGAATGACGAGGGGAAGTCTGTTCTCACTTTGAGCAGCCCGACACTCTCTCTCCGTGTGCAAGCTGCATGAGCAAGGGTGGAATAAAACCAAGATGTTCATGGAGTTCAAGAGCTCCTGGGTTATTAATGTAATATCTAAGAGTACTATCCAAACATTTTCTAAGTCTCAGGTTCATTTCTTTAAGTGCAATTTTACAGACTTGGTCTGTAAAGATAATGTTAAAAAGATTGCCCCACTCTTGCAGCAGTTGTGATCCCTTCATCTTTTCAAGCTCTGAAGAACCCCTGTGGGACCCCTAGGACTGTGCATAGTCAAGATAAAAAAAAGAAAAGAAAAGAAAAAAGAAGAAAAAAAAAACAACACTGATCTACAGATCCCATTGAGGATATGAGCCCTTGTTCAGTATCTAAGCATTGCCAAGATTAGATTCATTTCTATTTATCTCAATTCCATTTGATATCACATCTATCATCTGCCTCATCTTATGTATTTATTATTGTCTCAAGATTCTATGTGCAAGTTGTAATGTAGCTTCATAAGTTTCCCTTTTCTGCCACTCTTATGTATTCATTCATTCATTCACTTTTAATAACAGTAAAAATGCTTTGCCACATGAAATTGCTCCCATCACAGAAGTCATTTCAAACATTTGTTGAAAATGAATGTTCGCTGCTATGTGGAAAAATTGAGCATATCGAAAATCTAGGATTCCATTGTGAGCTACATTTAGGCAAGGACAAGTTGAGCAGAAATTTGAAAATATAGTTAGCAGTGACTATCCTTATAGCCTTTTGCTTTTGAAAGACAGTGTGAAATCTATTTGAAACCTTGTGATTTTCTTGTGTTTTATCATATATTGAAGAATGTCTTAAGGGTTAGAATTTATGTTTGAATATTTTAATGACCGTATCAAAATATCTAGTCCATTATTTGTAAGTATTGCAAAGATGCTTTCCTTGAAGTTTGCAGAATTGTATCATATCACGTCACTTTGGGATAACATATGGAATATACAGATGAGGATATTAAAATGATATTCATATATTTCACCCATCCAGACAGATTTCTTATACAAAGTATGCCATGCAATTAATTTCAAGGTATATTGCTAAATCTTATTCATAGAATTTTCAGGAAAAAAAGAAGAACATGATAAGTTACTTACTAAATTTAATTAAGAAATTAGAAGGAGTTGCTTTCAGTTTGAATATGGATGCAAAAATTTAGTTTTCTGCTATCTCATCTTGGAGGTCATTGAAAAAAATAGCAAATAAAAAAGAAAAATCAATTTTCAGTGAAACAAGAAGACAGGTGGGAAGCCAGACACCAAACTAGATGGAGCGGCTACCAGGAAAAGTATAGATGAAGCTGGCACACAGGAAAAAGTGGAGCTAACAGACGAGTCGAGAAGATTTGGTTCCAGTGGATCCCTTGCAAAAACAGAGGAAGCACAGCTCCCAAAAGTGGAGAAACAACACCTACTTGCAAAAACACTAGTTTACCATTTAGATACCTATTCTAAGAATCAAGGAAGAAGGAAATAAGTGAGGATTCCTGTAGAAAAAGCCATTTTTACAGAATCCATACTGTCTCCATGATAGTAGAAGGGAATCTTTGTATAGCGGTTTTTTGCAATGAGCTGTTTATCTCGTGTAAGCAAAAAGAAGAAAATCATGATCAAACTCAGACAAAAAAAAAGTGGATCTAAGCGAACAAACAATAACAATCAAAAACTCCAATTAGTTTGGAACATGTCCAAAAAACTCCTGAAGCAAATCACATATTAAGTAGCTGCTGGGGAAAGGAGTGTTTATCTCCTGCAATGATGTATAATGAAAAAGGAGCAAACACAGACTTTGCAAATATACTACATGAAAAGAAGGGGGAATGGGAATGAAAAGTAACAGATTATTCTCAAACACAAAGTCTTGACACAAAAATAAGAATGGTAACCAAAAGTATCGTCAGGATTTACTTATTTATTTATTTATTCATTTCTTTTGAGACAGGGTCTCACTCTGTTGCCCCAGCTAGAATGTAGTGGTGTCATTACAGCTCAGTGCAACCTCCAACTCCTGGCCTCAAGTCATCCTCCAGCCTTGGCCTCCCAAAGTGCTAGGATTTCAGGTGTGAGCCATGGCTTCCCACCAGGATGTTTTTTTTTTTTAATTGAAGAAAAAGCAAAACACAGAAACATGAAGAGATAGCAGGTAAACAGAGGAATTAAAAGTGGCATTAATACAATTTTTTAAGTGAAAAAAATAAAGTAATCACAGAAATAAAGGGAAAACTTGAAGGGAAAATGAGGAAACACCATATCTGAAAAACCTATCAGGAACACAGGGGACAAAAATGAGAAAAGAAAGTTAAGCAAAGCAGAGTTAAAAAAAAAGATAAAATTTATTAAAGAAAAAATGTAGCACATTTCACACTAATCACTAGAATAAATCCCTAAGGGATCAAAGATTTATCTATAGAAAACTAAAAAATCAAAACATAAAATGCTGAAACTATTGGTAAGTTTATACAAATGACACAAAATTATGTACATAAAAATTAACGTCTTTCATGATAAAAACTCACTGTAAAAAACACAAACAAAACACTTATATATAATATTTACTAGATAATATCTAGTATTTACTAGATATTCTAATATCTAATATTTATTAGATATTCAAAGGGCTAACTGAAAGGCAAAGTGTATGATCCTACTATGTAGCAAAAAGGGAATACTCAAAAATATGCTAGACTGCAGTTACAATAAGCTAAAAACAAATTAAAGCTATACTGAGACATCATTTTTTTCCTGTTGATGGTGAAAAGGTCTCAAATTGTGGCAACCCATGTTTGCTGAAGGATGCAAAACACACTGTTATACATTACCAGTGTGAGGCTACTTCTAGCAATTTATCCTAGAGATACAGTTGCACACTTTCAAAAAAATGAGCAGATGAAGTTAATGTTTCAGAATTATTTATAATATGAAAACATTGTAAACAGTTTAGTCATCTACCAATAGGAGTCCTGCATACATCTGGACAATAGACTGAACTATACAACAATGAAAAAAGAAGAGAGGTTTCTGGATAATAATATGAATGAATCATCAAGGGATATTAGGTAGAAAATCATAAGTGCACAATGGTCTGTACAGTTTTGGAAAAAGTGTGTGTGTGAGAAAGAGTGCGAGAGAGACAGCAGATGAATGGATGGATGGGCAGGTGTGTGAATAGACAGATGGAAAGAAAGATGAGTAGAATCACATGTTTGTATATGCCTAAAATTTTTATAAAAAATGTACAAGGAATCTCTAATACTAATAATTTACTGGACGTGAATCTGGTGGCTGGTACAGAGTTTAGAGGGACACTGATCATAATATGATATGTGCAATATTTATATCATTTGAATTGTAAATTCTGTGAATATAGTACCTAATCAAAATCTAAGTAATTTTTCTTTAATATTATAAGCATTTAATAGGTAGATGACCTACAGAAAATTCCTGGGTAACTTCAAGAAAAAGCACCTTTACCTTGCCTGCAAATTTCAACAGCTCCTTCTTTTCTCCAAGTTGATATGTGAATTCTTGGGATGCACGGAATTCAGTGTTTAACCTCCAAGAATTTCCTGGAACTCAGGGAGCACATTTTAAGTAAGGTCAACGTATTTTCCCTTTTTCTGCATCTCGTCTCTGCTGGTACTCCATTCTTGTATTCTAGGCTTCGGAGGTTTCTTCACTCATTCTATTCCAAGGATCCTCAAGCCACACGAGATTCCCACTTAATTTATTTTCTTACATTTTCATGTATCTCTTTTCCTCTTTTTTTCCACTCACTTCAAAAGGCCATATCATAAAAGAAGTCATGTTTTGTTTTTTTTGCATGTGAGAAAACCGAGCCTAGAAAGATTAAACTCCTTGTTCCAAGGTCACACAGCATAAAAACAGAAGTGCAAACTACATGTCTTGCATCTTCAATGTCCTATATTTTACCTCCTGTATTCTTTTATTTTAAGTATGAACCAGTTTTCATCTTGGAGGAATTGTCATTATAAAGACAAATATTTCATTCCATTAACAGAGACCAATAAAATCAATTTCAAAACATGAACAAAACCTTCTTCTTATCATTAAGGTCACATATTTTTATGCTCTCTATTAAACATTGTTTTGAAATTTTAAAGAGTTTCACACATTATATTTTGGAGCGGGAAAAATTGATAAATGCATCTCTTTCACTCATATTTTACTAATACTTTTTTTCCACTTCAGTTAGCAATTTGATAAAAACCATATGCTTACTTTGGTTTTAGTGCCTTTAAAAAAAATATCTATTTATTCCCCAAGGATGTTACAATTTCCTCATTCCCCAAACTGGCATCATAATCCTTTATGCCCACAATTTGAACTGATAAATATATAACTTTCAGAGCCATCTTGAATGTGTTTATTATTCATAACCTACCACATAACATGTCAAATTATGGTCTCTACCCTGAGGGTTTTTTTTTTTTTAGGTTAAATTATCCTTCATTTTATCCACAAGTAATTTCTCCCCTTCACATATTTACAATCATTCTATGTTTCACCCTCCAACAATAGCTTACCTAGCGACCGATGAAGGACTCTACAAGAAATGATCTTTATTTGTCTGAATTCAGTTTGTGCTGTTATAAATAACAAAATACCATAAACTGGATAGATTGTAAACAACAGATATTTACTTCTCACAGTCCTGAAGACTGAGAAGCCAAACATGAAGGCACTGGTGTCCGGTGAGGGCCTGGTTTCTACTTCATGGATGGCTCCTTCTTGCTGTGTCCACACACGGTAGAAGCAAGTGGTGAACAAGCTGGGGTCCCTTACCGGAGCACAAATCCCATTCATGAAGGCTCTGTCCTCATGGTCTAATCTCCTCTCAAAAGGCTCCACTTCTTCATGTCATCACGTTGGCGGGTAGGATTTTAACTTATGAATTTTGGGGGCCACACAACCATTCAAGACTATAGAACCATCTGATGCTTCCACTTTTCCACCTTATTTTCTTTTTGTCTTCAATCAGACATTCATCTAATGAATTATGCAATTACAACTTCCTAAATCTCCCTTTCCCATCTCTTTTTGCAGCCTTAACATTGACCAATATTATATATACATCAGAACAAGAATCTCTTGGAGCGGAAATTTTTAACATAAATGTTTATTCTTCACTCAATCCCATTCCTCTTCCTTCATGCTCAATTCCATATCTTCCAAAGCCTTAAGTTTGGAATAGAAACTTATCTATTTTCAGTGTATAGGTGGTCTATACCTGTAACAATGTTTATATTGTATGTCTTTTGAATCCTTTCTTTTTTTAATATTAGAGAAGCAACACTACCCTTTTGTGACAACTCTCAGTTTTCTAAACATTAGTATAAAAAAGCATTTCCAGGACACTAGAAAAGACACATGCTACATATTGTGAGTGAGTGAAAACATTAGTATGTCATATCTTCAGTTTTAAGAGCTCACAATATAATTGTAGAAATATCCATATATAAAAACAGCTCCAGGACAAAGCAAATGTTTGAGATATACCATAATTGCAAACAAGACCCAAGGGATGCCACAGGTCATTTCGTTCAGGGGAATATAAGAAGAGTTAGACACAGTGGAATTTCAACAGTCTAAGAATTTTCATAGGATTTTACCAGAGGGCAAAAGAATGTGGGAGAACAGGAAGTATCAGACAAGTCCATTCCAACCTTGACTGCTAACTTAGATAAGAGTGAGGTTTGAAGAGTCATGACAGACCAGTATGACAAGAAAATAAGGCAGGGGAAATACGTGTCTGCAGTCAAGTATTACTCTAGAATCATGAAGCCTTGGAATTTGGAGCTTGATAAGAAATTTAAGATATTTTAGTTCACTCACCTTACGCAATGGATGAATAATAAATAATCACAAAAATATGTTACTGGCATAAGGTCACCAACACAAATAGGGGCAAATTCAATATCCGAATTTATATCATACACTTCCCAGACAAGAGATCTGTCACCTGCAGGCCAGTGGCAGATGCCCATTAATGCCAGGAGGGACAGCTTTACATTTGCTCTTGTAATATTCCTTGAAATAAGTGGAGAAGACGTATAAGAAACTATTGAAAGCATCTAAAATTCCATTCATAAAATTGGAAAGATTCCACTTTTAATGTGAAAAATTTTGATAAAATAAAGAGAAGAGAATTGATGTTAAGTGTGGCAGAAGTTGAGAGAAGTCATTGCAAAGTTTGCTGGTCTAGACAAAGAAGTCAGTCATAGAAGACAATATGTGGAAGAATCTCAGTTGCAGAAGAGCAGGGGGTGGAGCATGCCAGAAAGTAGAAGAAAAAAAGGAGAGTGAAGGGGCTTCAGCTCCTAAAGAAAGCATCACCTACTTTGGACATTGCTTAAAACTAATGCTGGTAACTTCCTAGCAATGATGATCTTCTAGAGACATATATTTGTTGTTGTTATTAGTGGTATTGTTATTTATCTGTAGATACCCATACTATAGAGAGACCTTAACTATATCAGCTTCTTATTTCTGAATGTCTTCATCTTAAGCCTCCCAAATTGTAGGTTTTAAAAGGAGTGTAGAATTTATGGGTTTTTGTGTGTTTATTTTGAAGTGTGATAGAAAAGAAAGATTTTACATGGATTTTCAGCTACATGCATAGCTATTGGACTTTTAAAATAACTTCACAAGAAAGAAAATCTTTAGCTGTGTTTCTATACTACTTTAAAGGCAATATAAAATAGTCCTTAGAGCGAGAGATTCTAGAGCCTTGCTGTCTACTCTCAAATTCCAGCTCTGCCATTACTTATGTGACCTTTGAGCCTTAGTTTTCTCACTCGTAAAATGGGGATTATTATAGTAAACTTTATAAGCATGTTGTGAGGATTAACCGTTAATATAGAAAGCACTTAGAATGCTGACTACTACATACCAATTTTTCCAGTGTTACCTATTATTATCATCAATATTAAGATAATCTGTGCACTTTTTATAATAGTTGAGTAAATTATTCAACATATAAGATCTTTGCTAGTGTATACAATTCAAACTGGAAAAGCTTAAAAATAACTATTTCATAACATTTTCAATCCAAGTATTGAATTAAAATTCTGCACATAGTATAATTTCATTTTATTTGAACACATACACACAAATGCACACAAAAGCATTCATCATATGATTTTTATTTTGTCAAGCCAATCTGCAAAAAAAAAAATTCTACTCAGTAAGGATTTTACTTAGATACGAAGAAAAGTTAAAGCTAAACTCTATAGGACTCTATTGTAATCTATAGGATTACAGTAAATTGTATAGTTCTCTCAATGAAGTAATCCTTCTATAAGGGAGAATGAATATGAATACGTTTAATTAGCAAACCCTAGAGTAAGCAATTGCACATTTAATTTCATATAAATGAAATATAATGAATATATAGTAGAAGCTCTCTATGTGGTTCATTCATGGAGTCTAATCACATTTGTATTACAAATATCCAAACATAAATAATTGTGAAGGTAAATATTTATATCTCTTTTTAGTGTGAAACATTCCAAATTAAGTAAGCCCCTAACTATTCTCTTTTATGACACATAGAAAAACTGTGCTTCATAATTTTCTCTCCAGTTCTGTTTCCCATCAGCTGTGCTGTCTCCGCCTTGGTCGATTGCTCAGGCAAGCCCATCATTCAATCATGGAGCCAGCTATACACTGCAGGTAACTCATCTCCGCACAGATAACAGGTAACTGCAGGAACTTGGAAAAGAAGAGAAAACTATTTTAGATTTTTCATCAAAGATTTTTTTTTTTGATCACATGCCTGACTTTCGATAAACACATCAAAATAATTCCAATATTTTGGGTCCTAGTCTGTTTTCATTAGATTTCCTCTGGCTACCTGGAAATAGCACAGAAACTCTATTACTTATATAAAGATATGCTCACTATATCCACAACTAAACCCTTGTTTTCCCTAAGTCTCCTGATATGGGGATTCCTATGGGAGTCTCTCTCCACTCCTCTCAGTGGTAAGATCATAGATTGCTTTTTTAAAAATTGTATCCATTTATTAGTATATCATTTTAAAACAATTGGTCCTATGTTAAAAATAAAAAGCTTTGTCATTTCTGCTTTGTTTATTATTATTAGAGAAAAAATATACCTAAAGACACCAATTGTTGATGATAATGCTACAAAAAATAATTGACATCACCTATTAATTTTATTGATCTTATACAATTATTTTTATAAATTCTATTGTTCTGCTTCATGTGTTTGTGATTTTGCCTTCTTTATAAGAACACTTTTTTATAAAAGCACTTAACTAAAACTCTTTTATATATTACTTAATTCAATGTATTTGCACAATTTAGGAGCCTCGTGTCTAACTTATCAACCTGTAAGTACATAGAAAAGACGTGATGTGTAGATAGCAAGGAAGGGGACTGAGAGAAAAAGGTATGAGACACAGAGTTTGGGACCGTGATGTGAATTTATCGCAAGAATGAGCAGAGACCCTGGGAGCTAAGCCTTATGCCAAGAGCAAGTGGGTGCCGTGGCTGAGGATAATGAGATAAGGACACTAAGGAACTTGGCGCAATAGAAAGAACTTTCAATTTACTCTCAAAATACTTGGTTCACATGCTTATTCTATTACTTCTTAATTGTATGGCTTTGGGCAATTTACTTCATTTATTCTTCTGCAAAATCAAATTGACACTGACTCTATTACTGTAGCATTGTGAGAATACAATAACATTGTTTTAAAGCAGCTTTATCGAAGCATAATATTTAAAATAAATTTCACCCATTTCAAAGATATAATTTTATGAGTCTTAACAAATATGCACTATCATACAATTACCCTGACAGTAATGATATGTGATGTTTTCATTACCCCAAATGTTCTTCTTGCCCCTGTACAGTGAGTGGATCACAGCTCCCAGCCCCAGCCCCCGGTGACCTCTGATCTGGGTCACTGTGATCTATCACTATACCTGTGTCTGGTCTAGAATTTCATTTAAACGAACCATTTAGTATATAATTTGTGGCTGGCATCTGTCATTTGCCATAATGTTTTTGAGATTGTGGTTGCATATACCAGTAATTTCTTTACCTATCTATATGTTAGGTTTTTTGTTTGTTTATTGCCTAGTATTCTATTTATGGACATAGCACAATTTGTTTACCTATCAACTTTTGATAACAGTGGAGATGGTTTTCAGTTTGAAGCTATTGTGAGTAAAACTGCGCTGGGCATTCAGTTACAATTCCGTCTGTAGACATGTTTTCATTTCCTTTGGTTATGTAACTATAAGTGGTGATTCTGTGTTTCATAATAAGTACCTGCCGAGCTGTTTTCCAAAGTGGATCTAAGATTTTGAGTTCGCACCAGCAATGTGTGAGCTTTTCTGATTGCTCATATCCCCAAATACATTTGACAAAAATAAATAAATTAGCCATTTTGGGGACATCATCATATCTGATTGTGGTTTTAATTTTCATTTCATAAGAAACCTGCTTTGTTTCCAGTTGTACATCTTTTCGGCAAAGTATATTTTTAAATAGCTTAACCATTTACTTATATTAATAGAATAGTTTGCTCATTATTGAACTAAAGAGTTTCTCAAACATTCAATATACAAGTCCTTTATCAAATATTAATACATGGTTTGCAAGTTTTTTCTTAATATTTAGGAAGCTAGCATGTCTATGCATAATAGGTATTCAATAAATATTAGGAGGATCTGATTCCAAAGGTATCTGAATCTGAAGGAGTCTGACTACAAAGGAATTCCAATGCACTGTACAAGAAATATTTATAAAAATATGATTGAAATGACTTGGAAGTTGTTTAATGCAATTAGATATAAAATAATCCCACTGTTACAGTATCAAATCTAAAATTAAGATACTTTCACCAAAAATTAATGACAAACTCTATAGGAAAGGTGTTAGCGTTAGTCATTATCATTAAGGATATAGCAGTTCCACACCCAACATTTGCAAAATTTGCTTTGTGTCCCTTATTTAAATCTTCCTACCCCTTATTTAAATTGCAATCTTACTGTATGAAAAGAGAAGCAAAATAGTATAGCATTTAACAGTCCACATCCAGTAATCAGACAGACATATGTTTGTGATTTTGGCAATGGACTTAACCTCTCAAAGCTTCAACTTCTTCATCTTCAAAATGAAACAAAAACTTCTTACCTCATGGGGTCATTCTGAAGATAAGAAAAGATAACAGCACAACATTCAGAGTGATGCTTGGCACATAGCAAGTGCATAAAACAGTTTAGCTTATTATTTTGGTAATTATTCCCAGTTTCAATTAAAATGTAAAATTTAAATTCTAGCATAAATTATCTGTAAGCCTGCAAAAGGAAGCAATGGATTACAAATGCAGGCCTTCATTTATGTGGTAATTTAAATGTTAAAAATATGTCTGAAATTTTCCTGTTTCATGACACATAAATTAACTTATTTCAGTCTTCTTTCCTCTCACATCTTAAATGAGCCATAGTGCCATGTTTTAAGACATTAGGTCAGTGGCCTTAATAACTCATCTGAACTCATTTTCCTTCTTTTTGTCTAGTATGCATTCACAAATGTGTTTTCTACTTGAAAAAGAAAAAAAAGAAAAAAAGGTGAAGCTAATGCTATTTTCTAATCTTACCCAATTCCTGGAGATTTTATCTAATTTATATAGAGTAAAGGGAGCCGCTCCTTGGAAATTACTATTGACATAAGCAAAGAACTTAGAGCTAATCAGTCGGGTAGGCACTCAATATCAATGTGGGCTCGGAATGTCTTGCAGGAACTGAAAGAGCTGTGTCTACAGACAGTTGAAAAACAAAACTTCAGTGCTAGTGTCGAAAGCAGGAACTGTGGCAACATTTAAGGAACAATATTGACCTGGGTTATGTACTTTTGGCCTGTAGATTGTGATTACAGATAAATTTGAGGAGACATTCTGTAAAAAATACCTGAATAAATTATTTAATATGGATTTGTTAAAGGAAATACAATAATTCATTGAGAAGAATAAAATCTTTAAGGATACCTTTCCATGTACATACATAGGAATGTAACATATATAAAATACTAAGGTGTACTTAATAGTATCGTGTGTATATATATTATATACACATCATATATGATATATATGAATGTATATATCATATGTAATATATATGATTTTTTAGTAATGCACATTGCACATATATTGCTACTTCATGAGTCTTATATTACATATCAATCCCACCATTCTAGAATATTGATAAAATCTTTAGTTAAATGTGATGAGGGATTTAGGCCCAGGCCATTCCTCTTCTATTTCCATCTTCTAGTTCCAGGCCACTCCGATCTGCTTAAATATTCCTCGTTGATCTAATCTCCTCCCTTAATGTCCAGACTTTTTCTAAGCTCAGAGCTCATACATTTTTGCAAGAGGTATCAGGCTTGATAGCTAAAACACTTCCAAGTTAGCTTTTGAAAACGCATAAAGTTCAGCAGCAGTTATTTGCAATGTGTAGCAACACGTATTTTTCTTTCCTTTTGCATGAGTATCGTTAAATGTGGCCACTGCCGGGGATGTTTTGTAAATCCACTCAGAAAAAAAAGTCTGGCTCAAAATTTCTATGAATTCCTGTCTGCAGCTCAAATGGCAGAGTTGTTAGAGCTCTGTGGCATCAGGAAGGCAAAGAAAAACTTCTGAACTAGTTTTCTTTTTGAATGCTCAATAGAAATAAACAGTTATTTACTTATTTTTTTATGATTGTGCCCTGTTAATCCTTCCTCCTCCACTTTATCTAAACTACTGCTGCCCCTGAAGAGTTTCATGTCCCTTTGCTCATGGCCCATCCAGACATTGGTACTGTTGTCTACTCATCATTGTCACGGAACTTTGCTCTTTTCTATGCCCATTTTTGTTTGTTTTGGTTTGGGATTTTTGTTTGGTTTTGTTTGCTGGTTTCCCAATGTACAGAAGGAGAGGAAAGATCTGTAGCCTTCTGTTGCATTGATCTGCCAACAAATAACCTTACCGAACAATTGTTTTGGCCCATACTCACACAAGTCTCCTGCTAAGCGCCTCCTTGTGTTTAATGCCTATTTACTCCTCCCTAAATTTTTTGGAAAGACTGAATTAATTCTTGGAGGAATGTGCTACAATGTTAAATATCAACAAACAAATAAATCTGGACTTGATTCAATGTAAATGACAGCCTGAAATAAATCAGAAACCAAGGATAATTCAAATTTAAAAACATGTTCTCCTTCTCTCTAGCAGCTTATTTTTCTAATAGGTAAGGAAACAAACATTCAAAATAAGCTAAAATGTCATTGACTTTTCATCAGTAAAACCAAAACATTTTACTCTTACATTTAAAACTCTACAGTAAATTTTGGAAGTAAATAGTTGAAAATCCTGATTGAGCAAAACCTCCACCAAGACAACTTCTCATGATTGGTGTTTACTGTGTAGGTTCAGCCCCTACGGTGGAGTCTACCAAGAATAACAGTACCATTGATTTAATCTCTTTCTGGCAGGCCTTTAACTGAAATTTAATTATGTTGCTTTTTGTCCGTAACCTTCCCCCAAGGTTTCCGTGATATTAGAATACCTCCCTTAAGTGTTATGAAAAGAGCATTAGAGCGTTTTTTCTCTGATTATTTCATAACATAACACAGCAGTTCCTTCTGCCAGCAAGACCACAGAACTGTTTTCAATAAAACAGTTTTTATTTTTTTCCATTTTATAAAGTGTAGATTAAACATCAATTAGTCATAGCTAAGTTTCAACATTTTCCTTTTACAATGATCTTTTTATAGTTAGTTCTGAAGCAACACAAATAGGGTCCTATAATGTGTGAACAATGGCATAGTCTCGTGCTTAACAAAAGATGAGGATAGTTGGCTCAGTCAGTCTTGAACTGTTCTGCAATAATTTCATGCTGAGCAATTATTTCTATATTCCTTTACAAAAGTGGAAGCTCCAAAAGCAGGGGAGAGTGTGTACTTTTATAGCTAGAAATATCTTGTTAAATAGGTATGGCTTTCTGGATTTCTTTTCTTCCTCTTCTCCAAACTCATAAAATCGAAAGCGGTCAAACCAAATGTGTACTAACCACAGTAGCTTCCACATCTTATGGTCACCAGTGTCAATTCTTGTCATTTTTGTTTACTATTATTGGCTTGTCACAGGCTCCATATCTCCAAAAATAATTGAAAATGAAAACAAACTTTTGTGTATGTCCTTTTTCTCCCCAGCAATGTGTCAGCCTGGGAAAATGCTCTCTTTGAAAAGGAAGCGGAGCTGACATATAATTGTTGCCTTTACCCCAGCTGTTACTGACATTACATGCTGAACCTTCCTTGGAGACACAAAACCAATTTTGATGTGACACTCTGAAAAGTCACCACTGGTACTTTACAAATAGTTCAAGGTCACAGAAATCTTGCCCTAGACACTTTTGGGTAAACCTCAAGAGGACTTTTCTTTCTGGGGGAAACCTGTGTTTTTATTGATTTTGCAAATTGTAAAGTCTAACGAAGGAAAAGCTATCATGAGGGAAAAAAAAGCTAAGTACAAAATCAATGCTTTTGCATTGAAATTTTGAAAAGCAATTCCATATAGGTGTTACGGTAAAAGAGAAGTTAAAAATTTCATGTTTAACTTTTGAAACTTGTATATAGGGATAGATGAACCTGAGGTGGCATTCAGTATAAGATTTAATTTTTATTACTTAACTATAATTCAAGTCATTTACTAAAAATTACTGTCATTCAGAGTAGCCTATCTATTACATTGATATTTTAGTCTCAATATAATTTTTTCTTTATTATAACTTTTCTTATTCAATTGGCAGTGTATTGCCTCACAATATTCTAATCAAAACTACTTTTTGTAGTGCCATCAGCTGGTAACTAATGCTGTGTGAGTTTCCTTTCTTGTCAGTAATTTCTAAGACAAAGGAATCTGCTCTCATTTGTTTCTTGCCTTTGAGGCCTTATAAAGGCTGAAATTATCTTATTAGTTGCTAAGAAGTTAAATTGGCCAATCAGCTAAGGAAAAGCAACATGATTAACATAACAAAGGATCAAGAAGACCTCAATGGTCTTACTTTATTTCTCAGCTTGACCACCTAAAGTACACTAACCAATAATCAAAATGGTTAATGTGGCTCAAAAACTGAACAGACCTGATGCTCATGCTATAATCTTGTAACTGTTGTCTCATTTTTCACTTATTTCAATACACAAGGAAATTTATACTTAAAGCCTGCATGGATTGGGTTGCTAAAGATCAATTTCTGAATAAAATGCCAGTATGAAAAAACACCCATTTGGGAAATAATGGACTCTTATCTATGCTTTTATTGTATCATCATCTTTTAATAATATTCTCATTCTTTGAGAGCTTTAGGATAAGAATTAATACATTTAGTTTATAAAGTTTATGATTTCCATTCACATTGCAGCTATTTTGGAGGCAGATCCAGTTTTGTATTTCCAGACATGTTGCTTTGGCTTAGACCAATACAGAGAGAGAGAGAGAGAGAGAGAGAGAGAGAGATAAATAGATAGGTAGATGATAGAGTCTACCATCACTTCAAGAAACAAGTTTCATAACAAATTTATGATATGATTGTACGCACAAAGACACAATGACAAATCCCATTAAATTTAGCAAATGTTCATTGGATGCAGGATAGAGTAAGACATTGTATTGCATTGCAATGAGTAAGGAAATGAACATGATGTGCTATCTAACTTAGCCATTTTTAATGTAATTCTAATTATAATAGCCATTTATCAAGTATTTCCTAAGTGCTATGCATTTTTCTAGGTTTTTACAAAATATATTTATTTCTAATCCTTATTGCAATCTTGAAAAGTATCACAACTCCAATTATACAAATGAAGAAACTGACCACCAGAGGAATAAGGTGATTTGCCTGAAGTCATAGGGTTCTAAGTGAAATAACAGAAATTTGAATCCTCGTCTGTTGGACCTAAAAATCCATATTTGGTACATGAGACCACACTAATCCAGGAAGGAACTTGACAATTGTACAAATCACTATATTATTGAACAAGACGTGATCATTGTCATTTGAGATATAAATAATTCTACTAAAGTTCACGTCTGTACCTTTGGCATCAGAGAAACATTTTGGGGAAAATGTTAGCTTTATTGCAAGCCTTGGGGTAAGCAGTGAACAGATGAACATGAAGGCAAAAAAAGCAAAAAACAAATCCAGGTAAATGGAACAATGAAAGAAAAACATGACCCTGAGAATCATTCATTATTTTTGACCATAGCTTACCATACCATTGATTCATGTAAGATGTCCTGCTAGATATTAAAACTAATAAATATATATGTCCAATAAATTAGATTGGCATCATTGTACTGAATCTTGTATTAGAAGATTAGATTATTATTTTTAAATGAGAACAGTTAATAAGTTTATCATTTTGGTTAGGGAAAAAGGGTGAATGATAAGGTTAATCTTACAATTAGAGAGAAAGATGTTTGAGGCAGAGAGATTGAGGTGGTGGTTGTAACAACACATACAATATGTAAAATGGACCTGAACAAAAATGTCCGGTTGCAGAAAGTAAGGAAAAGAGACAGGTACAGGTTAAAGATACTTAATAGGTATGATTTTGAATATGAGGAAGAATTATGGTGACAATAATAAAATAAGGAATTAGATGTGGACATGATTGGAGACGGTCTTTGCATTGGAGAATTTCGTTACTATCCTGTGTCTCTCATCACATTCAGAATATTGCTTGTCCTCCATACACATCTCAATACATATAATTGACTCAATTACATAATTGCTACAAATGGATCCCTACGTGTAAGAACCTCAGGAACAAAATAATATAATAGAAACCATAAAGTTCCTGTTAGTTGAAATTTTCAGTCCTAAGTGTAGCCAAATGATTTGGAGTTTACCCAAACTCAGCTATAATTTCTTCATGATGAAAAAGGATACAATATATAATACATATCTATTATATGAGTCAAAGGAGATTAAAAAGATAAATAATATAGCATGATGCCTGATAAGAAAGGTGTTTAACAAGTATTAAATTCCTTCCAACCTTTCAGGCACTGCAAAGGTCATGTTTTATTTAGATTAGGGGTCCACAAACTTTCTGTGAAAAGTTAGATGGGAAATATTTTAGACCTTTTTGGCAAATATAGTCTCTACTGCAACCGTTCAACTCTTCTGTTGTAGCACAAAAGCAGCCATAAACAATATGCAAACAAATATGTCTGTGTTCCAATAAAACTTTATCTTAAATAAGCAGGATGGTGAATTCGGCCTGAGGGTGAAATTTTGCCAACTCATAACCTATAGCTAAAATTTTCTGGACAATAGAGACAAATATAATTTTATTGTGAGTAAGAAAAAGATATATTAAATCAAGGATAGTCATTTTATAATTTGTGTAATCTATTTCATCATTTTAAATATTAACTATACCTATCAAAATATAATCCTGCTCAGTTTCCCATCTTAAAAAAGAAAAAAAAACCTCCTTTTGACACCACTTCTATCACTTATTATCTATCTCATTTCTTTGTTTCCCTTCAAAAATATCTGTGACAATTTCTCTCCACCTATTATCTCTTAAATTGACCCCATTGAAGTCATTGCCACCAATTACTCTAAAGAAACTGCTCTTTCTGTATCTGAGATGATCATATGTCTTTTGTCCTTTATTCTGTTGATGTGATGTATCACGTTTACTGATTTGCATATTTTGAAACATCCTTGCACCCCTGGGATAAATTCTACTTGGTCATGGTGTATAGTCTTTTGATCTGCTGTTGGATTCAATTATCTAGTGTTTTTTTGAGAATTTCTGCATCAACGTTCATCAGGATATTGGCCTGTAATTTTCTTTTTTTGTTGTGTTCTTGTCTGGTATTGGTATCAAAAATGCTGTCCTTATAGAATGAGTTTGGAAGAATTTACTCCCCACCTTCAATTTTTTGGAATACTTTTAGAAGAATTGGTATTAGTTCTTCTTTAAAAGTTTGATAAAAATCAGCAGTGATTTTCAGTCCTGGGCTTTTCTTCATTGAGAGACTTTTTTATTAATGCTTTTAACTCATTGCTCCTTATTGGTCTATTCAGGTTTTCTGTTTCTTCACAGTACAGTCTTGGAAGATTGCACGTGTCCAGGAATTTGAATAGATTTTTAAAAAGAGCCAACTATATGCTGCCTGCAAGAGACTCCCTTCACTTATAAGGACACACACAGACTAATATTGTTAAGCCATAAAATAGAATAATATCCTGTTATTTGTGGTAACGTGGATGAACCCGGAGGATATTATGTTGAATGATGTAAGCCAGGCAGAGAAAGACAAATACCACATGTTTTTAATCATATGTGGGAGCTAAAAAAAGTTGATCCCATAAAAGTAGAGAGTAGAATAGTGGTTAGCAGAGGCTGGGGAGAGTAGGAGGGAAGACAGGGAGAGGTTGGTTAACATGTATGAAATCACAGTTAGATAGGAGGAATAAGTTCTAGTGTTATATGACACAGTAGGCTCACTATGGTTAACAATAATTTGTTGCATATTTCAAAACAGGCAGATTAGAGGATTTAGAATGTTCCTAACACAAAGAAGAGATAAATGTCTGAAGTGATGAATAAGCAAATTACCCTGATTTGATGATTGCACACTGTATACGTGAATCAAAATATTGCATGAACCTTATAAATATGTACAATTACTGTGTCAAGTAAAAATTTTAAAAAAAGAAACTCTTCTTATCAACATCGCCAATGGCCTCCACATTGCTGAATTTAATATTCAGTTCTTAGTCATCATTTTACTATCAAAACATTTTAGCATCCTGCTGGTTTAATATTTTTAATTGGATTTTTATTTATGATTTTGAAAACTAAGGTGAGTAGAAACATTCACATAATCCAGGTGGGTTTTTAGATTTCTACCTTGTATGTCCAGCTCTGCTATCATCTTATGCAGCAATGTGTGAGATGAAGATGCAATGAACATATTCTCTCTTTCAGAGTTAGTTAAATTTGAAAGAAGCACATCAAATATTGCTGACCCATTCTCTTTTCTCAAACTTGTTCATCCAGATATAGTTTAATTAATATTTTTTGTTTGTTTTCTTGCTTTTTCTAACATCTTTTCAAGGGCATAATACAAATGCTTGGACAGCTAATTCTTTTTGGTCCCAGGGGATGGTGAGAAATATATTTAATATTGCTGCTCCTTGCTGATCACTGTTAGTATCAGCCAATTTAATGACTTGGGAGATGCATAAAGCCAGTGGTCCTCTGTCAGTGGGGTCAGTGAGGAAACCCAGGGGAATTACAGATATTCATGAAACATGTTTAGGAAATAGATGCGGAAGGGTCTTGCAGTAGAGTATATTGGCAGTAGTCTGAAAGCTTCACAGTCAATATAAATCTATGACTTTTAAAATGTATTTTATTGTATGTATTTTATTATATGCTTTTTAAATTTTTTTAGCAAATCTTTTCAGCAGCAGTGAACACAAATCAAACATCATGTTTTATAAAATGTTATGCATTTAAGTTGCGCTGCTTGAGAAAAGTTGATGATGAATTAAAATTTTGACAAAATGTTCCCATTCACCAGCCCCCATAAGTGACATTTGTATGTCACCACGTGAAAACCCAAAATCACAAATCAGAGGAAGAATCAGCATTCAAACGTTATTGTTTAGCTTAAGAGAATCATGCTTGAAGAGAACAATTTGGCACATGAAGCAGAAGTGTGCTTACCTGTCACTCTGAGAATGACTGATCAGTAAGATCAAATGACTGTTGTTCTAACTTAATTTTGTTCATTTTCAATTCCAAATTGTATTAGTTTGCTAGGGCTGACATAAAAAAAAAATATCACAGACTGGATTGCTTAAACTAGAGAATTTTGTTTTTTCACAGTTCTAGAGGCTGAAAGTTCAAATCAAGATGTCAGCAGATCTGGTTTCATTTGAGGACTCTGGCTTGCAGATGGCCACACCTTGCTCTGTCCTCACATGCCCTTCCCTCTGTGTGCACCCATCCCTGGTGTCTCTCCGTGTGTCCAAGTTCCCTCTTCTGATAAGGACACCCACTCTTGCAGGTTAGTCACCTTTTTAAAGACACTGTCTCCAAATACAGTCACATTCTGAGATGCAAGGGATTAGAGCTCCAACATATACGTTTGAGGGAGGAGAAAATTCTACCCATAATATAAATTTTCTTATGCCCACATATAAGTAAAGTGACTTCTACTGATGAGTTGGTTACACCAACAGAAGAACTTCACAAAAGGTTAAATGACATCAGTTTTATATCTGCTCATCATTTGCTTCAAATTGATACTTATTTGACTCATTACCAAAAATTGTTTACTTTTATCCAATTTATAAAAAATAAAAATAATGCCACATAGAAAAAAACCCTCAGAAAAATTTCAGCAGCCTGTGGCTAAGAAACTGATTAAAGTACATGAAACTGTGTTAAGAATATTTATTCTGTTTATATTATTTTTAATATTTAAATTATCAGCATATAAAAAATCTTTGGAATATATATAAATGTTTTATTTTTATTTTTAGAAATAATGTTATTTTAAAAATTGTGAAATAGAGTATTATAAAGTTCCATCCAATATAATAAAATTAATTTAAATGATAATCAAAAAATTTCATAAAACTATATAATTTTAATACATATAACACTCACTCCTTTTACTCTCAAAAGTGTCCTGCTCTGAAACGCTTATGTACTCAATAAATGACATCTGACATAGGTAACCTCCTTCTCCTAAATTCATTTTATTCACTTGACTTTCAGGTTAATGTACCCTCGCTGGCTATTTCTTAAACTCCTTTGTTTATATCTTTCCTTCCTTTCATTCTCCTAAAGTTGGTTGTCCTTTGGGCTTCTCTTGTCATCTTACCGTCTGTCTCACTCCCTCTCTGTCTGTCCAGCCCCATCTCATTAAATTCAGTCTGTAATCCAGTGGTGCCAACATCTGTATCTCCAAAAAAGACCTTTCTTTCAAAGTCCTACTTCATATATTCAAGTGTCTACTCAACATACCCACTTGGATGTTTAGCTATTATCTCAAACTTAAAGTTTCCAAATCTGAACTTTTTATATTTCTCCTTTTCAAATCTTCAACACCCACAGTTTTGCCCTCAACATCATCCTTCGTGTTTCTTGGGGGGACACTTCAGCAAAATCCTTGACTTCCCTCTTTCATGCTTTCCATCTTGCGCATCAGGAAATGCTGTGAATTCAACCTTCAAACCATGTCCAGAATGTCCACATCTCAGGAACTCCACTGCTACCACCATGATCTGAGCCACTATCATCTCTTACCTGGGTTGTTTCATTTTTATCCAACTAGTTTTTTCCTTTTCAGTTGACACCTCTCTATGATCAATTCTCAGTGGACTAGCCAGAGAAGCTTCTCTGAAATATCAATTAATGACATTCATCTTCTAAAAATACTCCGAATGCCCCTCATTTTATTTAGATCTCACGTTAAAAGTCACAGTTCTTACAGGGACACCCACGGTGCTGCAGGGTCTGCCCCTCCCACCTCCCTTTTCTCATATCCAGTCTTCCCACACCCCCTCACCATCGTCTGCTGCAGCCACTGTGGTCTCCTCTCATTTCCTCAAACATGTGTGGCAAGTTGAAACCTGGAGCCTTGGTACTTACTGGCTGGTCCCTCTGATGCAACACTTTTTTCTCAGATAGCCCCAAGGCTCCCTCCCTTACCTCCTTTAAGTCTTTGATTAAATATCCTCTTTTCAGTGATCATGCTACTAAAATTTCACTTCACACCTCAAATAATAGTTACTCTGGATCTACTTTTGTTTTCATTTTTCATAGCATTAGAGTGACCAAATGTCCCAGTTTGAGTGACATGATCCTGGGTGATATCCCAACATAATTATTAATAGGTCAATCTTTCACTCTGCAATGTGTCCTGTGGCAAAAAATAAATGGTGTATTCTCCCTATATAAAAAATACTTAATTTATTATATTCTTTGTTTTCACACTCTAAAATGTAAACTCTAGGGGTGCAGGAAGTCTTGAATGTTTTGTTCACAGTTACGTCTGAAGTGTTTAGAATATTATTGGCACAGAAGTGTCACAATAAATATTTGTAACAATTAAACTTATTGTGAGAGCCTAAAATCTAGATGAAAAAAAGCTTAACATAATTAAATATTGTTAAAAGTTTTATGGCATCTCAGAGTAAGGCAACTAAGTCATCTTGTGAAAATCAAGAAGGACGCTCAGAAAAGTGGACACTTAATATATGTTTCAAAGAATGATTATGAGACCAATAGGAGATAAGAGAAAGAAGGAAATGTCAGACATAAAAAAGAAAACAGTTATGTCATAATGATGACATAAAGTGCTATGGTGTGTTCATAGAACACTGGGAATTTTGACATGAATGGACACAGTGAGTGGGGGACACAATGGGTATAGGGCTGGGAATGTAGGGTGAAAAAAGATTATAAGCTTTTAGACAATAGGGTTTTGATTGTAATCCTGAGACTCAACAAGGAAGAAGCAGGAACTGTGGTGGTCAACGGCATGGCTGGCCAAATATCTCCAGTTCTCCTCCTGGGCAGGGGGTAATATTGCAAGTCCTCACCTCCTTGAAGTTAGATGTGGCCAACTGATTTGCTTTTGCCAAAGAATGAGAGTGGAAATGGCAGGTGCCACTTTGGGGCAGGAGCTGTAAGGGCCAGGCATGAGCTCCAGGATCCCTTTCTCCTTTCCTGGCAATCATGGAATCCTGAAGGAGACAGAGCCTCCGCAGGCCTGGGTCTCTGAGTGGGGATGACACAGGGCAGGACACCCCACTCAAGCTTGTTCCAGTTGCCTAGTGGGAGGGAGAATTGAACCATTATTGTTTTAGATCACTGGATAGTTTTAGGCCTGAGCTATCCTTTTTTTTTTTTTTTTAATCATAGCACAGCTGTTTGTATTCTAATATAAATATATTTAAACAACAAAGTAAAATAACTACCCACGCAATCACTTAATAATCACTTAGAATTCCTACATTAAAATTGGTACAATAGAATTAGTTAACACATTCAACATTATTTTTATAATAAAAATAAAAAGAAAGGAAAATATCAGGCTATTGGTGATCTGAAGTTCCTAATCCTAGGTAACACATCAAATATGCTATAGTTGTTATGAGTGAAATAATAAATTATAGTGTTATGTATGTAAGTATGGGCTATGTACTTAAATAAACAATATATTTGGAAGTTATGTAATTTAGATTTCACGGGGGTAAAAAGCATCATTTATATATCTAGCTTTCTTTGTTCATTCAGTTAAGGAAAATCCTTATGTTTCAGAGTTATGTAACAAAAACTAAAACTGTTATTTTTGATTTATATATGGTTTATAATAAAAACAATATTCATTGTAATCAACATCTTTGGTACACTAAGCCTATTCAATCCTTTGTTTGCTGTGCCAGAGAAATCACCAAAGGAGACAAAATGTTGCTCAGGTGTGTAATAGCTTAATGAGAGTTGTTAAAGAATGGTAGACATATAAAAGGTGGCTATTTTATGTTATTATCTTTTATAGTATGAAAAATAATAGTGCACCAGAAATTTTTACATCGGAAATCTAACTCTCTAGTGTTTACTTTTTTAAAAGTTCAGCAACTGAGGAGAAAAAAAATCTAGATCAACAAATTAAGTTATATTCATACTGATTGGCATAGGCAGATGCAATTCCATTCTTTCCTTCAATGATACTAGAGGCCACATATCAGAAGAAAATGGAAATCTCTATGTTTCAACCTGACACATTCCATTTGGTGCCCAAACATGATTTACCTAAGTAGTTATGAGTATGACACAGTTAATTTAGCAAACACAATGGTTTGTTCAATAACATTAACCTTTCATGAAAATAGCCCTACCTGTTTCCTAAAGCAAATATTATAAAATGTAGGTACAATTAAAAGTTTAGTCAGTATTCCACTCTATAGAATAGGAAAAAATCCAATAAAATAAAATTATATAAATATTTTTTTCATAAGATGTAATGAATAAGGAGTGAAAAAAAAAGGTGTCTGCATTTTCAGGATACATTTGTTTTATATTATGTAGGAATAGACCTTGGTGGTCAAAGGCCAGTTAGACATTATTCTTAGCTAAAGGAAGCCATTATGGCTTAATAAAACACTGGAACAAAATGGAAACTCCCAGACATGGGTACAAGACTCTACATGAACTTTTTCCTTTCCAATTTAGTTTTATACCATTTTCCCCTCATTTATTTTAATTGAACCACATTGGCTTTCTATTTCCTTTAGAAATCCGCTATCATTCTCACCTGAGGGCCTTTGCACTTTCTATTGCCTAGCATCTTCTCATGACTGACACTTCGGCATTTTGCTCTCGGCTCCAATGTCACCTTGGAGAGGTCGTCTCTCAGCTCCTATTGGAGGTAACTCCCTCTTTGCTCCTTTTGCTCTTATATGAGGACATAGTATTTCCCCCTTATCAGTTATCACCATCTAATATTATCATGTTCATTTATTTTAACAGCTTAGTATTTGCCTTCCCTACTAAAATAACAAACGTTGTAAAAGCCGGAATCTTCTTTGTCTCATTAACTGGTCTATCTTTGTGTTCCACTTAAATTTGTTGCATGAAAGATAGAAAATCTCTTCTTCTTTTTTATTTCCGTGAATTTATTTTCTTAGAAATTCTTAGATATATTTCCTCACCTTTGACATTGAAACTACTTAAATCAAATTTGTACCACTTATTTTCTATAAAAGTGCATATACATTTAACATATTTTCAGAAAGCTTATATTGCACATAATATAGACAGGTATGTAACTGACATGTGATTCAAAGTTCTTCCCTTTCCCTTAGTGGTGATCTTAACTGTAATTTAAAATAGGATTGTTATTTTTTGTTCTTTATCAACAAGAAAATACAATAATTTCTGAATTGTTTATCTTTGTACTATTGAGATTATCAAAATAATTTGTTAGACAGATCTTTGATTATTTGTAGTAATCAATATTATGGTTTTTTTATTATCTTTATGCTGAATGTTTCTGCATATATTGGAAAAGAAAAGATGAGAAAGTGGGTAAAACATGTCCAAATGTGTGCTTTTAATGAGTCATAAAAATTTTCAATGTTCATCCAATGCCAGTATATTGTTTTTTACTGTGATATCAACTGCTTAGACTCTTCTGAAGAATGTTAGTCACAATTAAACTCTATTATGTGCTTACCATATGTAAGTAACTAAAGTTGACATCCATCTACTCAGAACTAATATAATAATATCCTTTAATCATTTACCATTTTTGAAGCATAACAAGTAGCAATTTTATATTAATTATTTTACTATTTTCTCTTTTTTTATTTTTTAAACAGGGTTTTGTTCTGTTGCGCAGGCAAGAGTGCAGTGGTACCATCATAGCTCACAGCAACTTCTAACTGCCAGGCTCAAGTGATCCTCCTGCCTCAGCCTCCCAAATAGCTGGGACTACAGGTGTGCACCACCATGCCCACCTAATTTTTTAATTTTTATAGAGACTCTGTTGCTCAGGTTAGTCTTGAACTCCTGATCTTAAGCCATTCTCCTACCTTGGCTTCTCCAAGTGCTGGGATTAAAGGCGAGAGCCACCGCGCCAGGCCTATTAAACTATTTTCTAAGGTAATAAGGCAGTAAGATTAGAAAGCAGTAAAGAAATCTTTGGAAATTGAGTGATATTTATCCCCATAGTCAAATATTTGGTAAAGTTTGCTCTTGGAGTTAGATTTGAACTGGAAAATACAGGATAGGGTTTTGATTGATAAGAGGAAAGGAAGGCAACCTCTGTGGAAGAAATGTCATAAGTAAGTGTATAGAATTACTGTAAAAAGATGAGAAATATAGTTTACCTAAAACATAGGAGTGGCATGTAAAGATAATGCAGGTAAGATAGTTTGAAACAAGGTCCTGGAGAAAACTAAATATTAAGCAAATGGGTTTTGAATTTTATTTTAGGGGAAAATGAGGAGCTATTGAAAGCCTTCGAGAAAGAGAATATTGGATCAGCTTAGTTTTTTTAAATTCGTAAGTATGTGTTGAATAGACAAATTAATAAAGGGAATAATAGTTCATATAAATGAATATTCCTCAACCTTAGGAAAACCAATCTAAGAGTGATATACAGAGAGAATTAAAAGAGTAACTCTAAGTAATAAATGCCTGTATTATTAACCAACTACTGCTGTTGAAGAGAGAGTAAGGAGGCATTGAGGCTTGACTCAGGATGGCAATATTATACATGTTTGGACTGCGGGATTACAGCAGCTGGAACAACAGGAGAGGAGAGTATATGAAACCTGCTTTGGATTATATATTACTGAGGTAAGGTGGGAGCAAAAGAAAATAAACCACTACAAAAGCAGATATAGTATGAATATTATCTAAAATGCAGCCATATCAGTCATGGCTTCGGACCATTGGTACTGAGTGAACATAAGACTGCATTGGAACACTCATGCTGCAGACTAAAACCAGAAGCCTATCCAGTGGCAGTTCATTCAGAGACACTTATCCAACTACAGCAGGCCTTTTGCCAGAGGATAGGGACAGGTAAGAAGCAGATTACATATTTGAGAATACAGAAGTGCCCCAGACACGAGCTGGTTTAGTGTGGGATCCCAAATTCAGCAAGAAAATGCTGTTCTTTATAGGTAAACTGGGAGATAGTAGCGATATTTAGTAAAATCGGAAACCAAATGTAGATGTTGGAGCCAGGTTAAAGGCACAAGGGGTACTGAATGTTGTAGCCTTGGTGGGAGCTTGGGATATGCCTGTTTGCTAGAAAAAAGGAAAATATGTTAGTGTAAAATGAAGCCCATAAATACAGGCTGGCTTTCAGCCTTAGCATCTGTCCTAAATTATGGACTTCATGACTTATATCCAAGCCCTGACAGATCGGGAGTACAAAGCTAGTGAAATATATCCTTTCTCAGTAGAGATTGCTTTAAGGACTAGAAGTGAGTGATGAGTAAGTATTTTTGAATGATTAAGGTAGAAGAAAAAAATGTGGATGCTGAAAAAGGAGACAGAGGGTAAATGGGCATGGAACTTCGAAAACGTGAATAGTTGGAGGAGTCAGTTGGATGAAAGTTTGGAATGAGGAGGCCAAGAAGGCAAGATTAGTTCCATGAGATTTTAAGCTTAGTTGATGAAAAGAGCAAACAGAAATAAACATTCAATAGGAGGAATTGGTTCATTGGTGAAATGTAATGAGTTAATTGATAAGATGAAGTGTGGTTTTAAGTTGAAGACAGCACTGTAACTATAAAGACAGATCACAACTGAAGATACAGCTGTGTGGAATGTATGACACTTCTGAAAGAGAAAACATGTAGAAAACAATATGTCTTGGGAAAACACAGAGTGACATCATTCAAAGTTTAAGAAAAGTAAGAGGCGCAGTAACAGGGGTAGAGAAACCACTTTCAAGAATGTGAGAAGACTAAGCGTGTGATACAATGCACAAAAGAAAATCTGACTCGTGATCGAGTGATCAAAACTGACAAATTGAGGAGCAAATGAGGACAAAACTGAGAAAAATTATTTTCATGCGATATTTAGAGGGTAATTATTAACCAAAAAATGTAGTTTCTCTAAACCAACAGACATAATGTTAGATTTTAAAGGGTTATCAAATGAGTTCAACATTTAGGAAAGTATAGTCAGTGAATATGTGATACTCATCACAAGCCTGGGTATAACAGGAAGGCGGGACACCAAAGCCACATGGAAAATGTTAATCGGATAAACAATACTGGAACATACTAGTGGAGAGACAGGGAGACAGAGTGGGTAAAGATTGAAGGCTGAATGGAAATGATATGATTAGAGGGAGGTAGGATGGCTGATACTGAACTAAGGGTGCTTATACAAGAGTTTGCCTTAGAGAGGAACAGGCGTGTATCTACCAGAGCTGAGGAGAAAGAAGGGAAAGAATGTAAATGAGCTGAGGAGGCATTTTGAGGTGAGCAGAAAGAAATTTAAACAGTTGTTTTCTGGATGGCATCTACCTTCTTATTTAAGTAAGAGACAAGGAAAAATTTCTCCTGGGAGTTGAAGATCAAAGTTTGGAAGGCTGAGGTAAAACATTTGTTATTTTCTGAGAGCCCTCTTTCGGGAATTGAATAGGAAATTAATAAATGCTGTGTGAAACTGCAGAATAGTACTGGTAAATTTATTATACTTTCAATTATTAAGCAGTTTGATATTCCATATATTGCCCTTTACATGAAATTTTTGTGTGCAAATTGTTTTATAATTCAACTGAAACAATATATGCACATATGGTTTTTAAAAAATGTATTATAATAGCAGAGAGAACTTTAATAAAGAACATGAGGCTCAATTAACAGCAACGTACAGTTCCAATCCTAAAAGGAAAATATTTTTAATTAATTATGAAATGCTAAAACAATTTTTTAACCACTTTCTGTTAATACATGTGAATTTATAACGCAACATTTTCCCCTACCCCTCTCCTTTTTCTAATTTACTTACATTAATATTCATGGTTCACTAGCTACTCAATTTAGGAAATTCAAAAATCATATTTATGCTTCTATTTCTTGTTCCTATAAGAGGTAAAGAAGATTCCAAATGCCCACTTTAAACGCTGAAGACTCTAATGTTCCCCTTGACCTCTCTTCCTTCACTCTTCCCTCCAATCTCCGTAAATTGTATACATAAATTTTTATTGGCATGGCAACAATTAATTTACATTCTCTAATCTCACTCAAGTAGCCTGTGATATGTCTGTTGTCAATTCTAAAAGAAAAATCAGTAAACATTTTTTCGGGAAATTAAAATATGTAAATATTGGTCGCCCTTAGATTGAGGGTACTTGGTTGTACACTCGTGGATACAGCAATCATAATTCTTTCAGTGTCACTTTTGCTATGCCCCTCAAAGGATAATATTTTATGGGTCAAGTAAAATTGAGTCTCATAATTTCATTGAATGAGCTGTTTAAAATTGTCACTTTTTAGTTTGCTTTATATTTTTTATCAGGACATTTATAGAGACTTTATCCTGGAGTTTATAGTTGCCTATTTGTTTATGTAATATTATTTATGTTTAATTAATTATTTTAATAGGATTTCTCTTATTTGTATTTTTTTTTTTTTTTTTTTAGACAGAGTCTCACTCTGTTGCCCAGGCTAGAGTGCCGTGGCATCAGCCTAGCCCACAGCAACCTCAAACTCCTGGGCTCAAGCGATCCTACTGCCTCAGCCTCCCAAGTAGCTGGGACTACAGGCATGTGCCACCATGCCCGGCTAATTTTTTCTATATATTTTTAGTTGTCCGATTAATTTCTTTCTATTTTT
>CAUYSK010038480.1:0-34664 GCA_963575035.1 Avahi laniger | reverse complement strand
AAAGCGAGCTTTTCCTCATTCATGAAAGGCTGCAGAGGAACTTTCCAGAGTCGCTAGGATACAGACTCGTGGGTGTTTGGAGCAGCGATAGACAAGCTCCCCAGCTTCTCAGGAGCAGTGACGGGGAAGTGAGAGTCAGGTTCCCTCCCGCGGCATCCCCCGATGGCAAGGTGCTAGGGCCATGGGGGACAAGAAGCCTGGCAGGAAGAGCCACTTGGACACCGGAGATCGGATAACCTGCCAGTAAGAAGAGAGGCGTCTGTCCTTGAAGACTGCAGAGCCCATAAACGCATCAGCCCCTACCGACCGGGCATCTACCGTGTGCCAGGGCCGAGGAGGGGCCAATGCGACCAGGCCAGTGCACAGCAGACAGCCCCTGATCCAGGGCAGGTTGTGACCTGCCAGACGAGGGCTTTCAAACCTATGCGCTAGTCCAGGTGGTCAGAGAGGGCAGAGTCACTGTGGGCTGGAAGGGCAAGGAAAGGAGGAGGAGGAAAGAACATTCCAGGGGGAGATTGGTGTGAGCTAAGACGTAAAAGTAGGATTACGGAGGGTGCAGGGTGAAGGGCCAGCCTTGAAGAACTGGGCATCCAGGGTCTGGGTGGCACCGAGTTTAGGAGCCTGGCTTCGAGGTCGCCCCTGCCCGGCTCCCACCTGCCCCTCGGCCAGGAAGCCGCGTACAATCCCCTCTTCTCAGGGCCCAGCCCATTTGCGGTGTCGGATTCACACCAAGTCAGTACATAGTGAGTTTTCATGATAACTCGCTGACGTAGACAGAGTCCCGTCTACCAGGCCAAGTCATATAAACAAGAGCCACACCAGCGATCTTAGTGACGCCGATGCTGTTTCTTAACATAAGGGGCATAGAGGAGGACGAGAAAACACCACACGGGACAATGAGGAAAGGCTTCAGGAAGGACGTGGTGTTCGAGGCGGGCTTGAGAAGACGGGCCGGATGTCTTCTTTCACTGGCTTCGGCTTACCTCCCGCACTAGATTTCATTTACGATGGCTTAAACCTCCTCGTCCCTTACAATGGCTCGCACAGAACTAGGCATTCGTAAGTTCCCAGTGCACGGATGATCTCGTTCATCCATTCCGCATCTGCTGGCCTGCTTGCTCGCTGGCGGGGCTCCTGGGAGCCTTCCCCACCCTCAGAAAAGCGGGGCCCACATCCAGCCCACTCCAGCTCCGGAGTCCGGCATTTCTAGAGGAGGGGGGGTTGCTGCCAGGACAGCCCTGAAGCTGCCACCTGCACCCTGTGGGTCAGAGTGTAGGAGCGTAGCGCAGTTTGGTGTCTTGGGACTGCGACCTCAGAGAGGTTGGTCTATGTCATCCTTGTACAGCTCGGTGCTGGAGACGTTAAGTGGCTATGCAAAGTCCCCAAGAGGATTCGATGAGATGAAAGCAAATCTCACACTAAAAATTGTGCTTCGATGTAACTTTACAATGGAGAATCCTAAAACGCTGTGCCTCAGCCAGGTGATCCAGGTCAAGGTCAATAGGGGTAAGTTATGTTGACGTAGGCACTGTTGACAGGACATGCCAAAAACGGCTCCTGACTTCTGTGGTCCTTCTCCCCAAACCTACAACCCCAGTTCAATCGTGAGAAAAAACGGCAGAGATACCTGACATCCTCAAAACCCCTCAAGGTCATGGAAAACAAGCCAGAACTGTCAGCCAACAGGAGCCTGCGGAGCCGTGACCACTGATGTAATGTGGCATCCTGCTGCAGAGAAAGGACGTTAAGTAGAAAGGAAGGAAATCTAAGTAAGGTGTGGGCCAAATTAATAATAATGTATCAACATCGGTTAATTATAACAGATGAGCCATATTAATGTAAGATGTTAATAATAGAGGAAACTGCGTACAAATATATGGAAACTCTCTGTACTATTTTTGCAATTCTTCTGTAAATCTAAATGGTTCTAAAATAAAAATTTGTGCTTGAAATCATTGTGCTTTGAAGCCATAAAGGCGTTCTGCCAACGTTAGTTATGACTGGTTAATAGTGGACTCCCAATCCAGTGCTCACCCTGTCCCATCACACGGGTGCTAGATACCGCATGTTCCCTCACGCTCCTCTCGGCCGTGACGGTTTCTCTGACTTTCCCTGTCCCTGAGGAGCATCAGGAAGGTATTTTGCAGAACATCCCTCAGTTGGGATTTGTCTGATGTTTCTCTCGCTCTGATTTCAAGCCACTGAGAACCGCGGTAGGGAACGCGGAGCTGAAACCAACCCTTTTCCCTGGGCAGGGAGGCGGGGGAGGCACCTCCTCTTCCCTCCGCCATGAAGACTACGGAGGAGCCAGGGCGGGTGGGTAAGACCTTGCTGTGGGGAGCAGAGGGGCTGTTCAGAGAGCGGGCTCTGGCATCCTCGCTGCACCAGGGCCGGGCCTGGTGGTCCTCTCGGCTTCACCTCTTGCGGAAGGTTCAGGCTGCAGCAAGGGTGGGTCGAGGAGGAGCCTTAGCCTGGGACTGGATATTCCAGGGGACTAGTCTCTGCTCACATCTCTGCAGAGTCTGTCTGAGGGACAGGCTTCTTCCTCCACTGCCGGCTCCAGTGGGTCCATTGGGACCGATAGAACTTGGATTCTGGGGCCTTCGAGAAGTTGCCTTGACAACCTACCCTTCCAGGTGTGGAGGAGAGAGGAGTGTCTGCTTGAGTCTTGAAAAGAATAGGATTCTAGGATGTCAAGCTGCCTCCGGGGGTGTTGTCATCTTTACCCTCGCCCGGGTCCCTTCAATTATACAATTTTCTAGCCTCGATCCTGGGTATCCAGCCCTCCTCCCAGCACTCAGCCCGGGGAGGGCCCTGGGCCCTGACCCGTGTGGGGTGGACGAAGCTGGCAGGCAAACCCTGCGTGCTAAATCCAGTGGACCGTTCGCGATGTCTAGACAGGAAGTCAGGCTGAGCAACAGCAAGGACACTCCCCTCGTGCGACAGCCCAGGCAGCCTGGAGGACCGTCCTCTGGGGCCTGAGTGCCAGCTCACAGCGCATCTGCATGGAAGTAACGGGGTGCCTTGGCCCCGCCCACGCGCAGCAGCTGTGTGCCGGGTGGGGCCAGGACTGTCCCTAGGTGGTGCTCCGGTGTAAGTGGCCCAGCATGTTCTTGCAGTCGAGGCTGGGAGAGTAGACCTGGCGTCAGGGTTTCAGACTCTCATCCCAGAGCCAGTACTACCCTGCGTCACTTACCATCCTAGTGGGAGGAAGGACGGAGGGAGAGCAGAGCCCTGGGGGTCTAACTCAGCTTAGCCAGTGTCTAGGACTGAGACCTTGAACAAATTAATCTGTCCCTCAGTTTCCCCATTTGTAAACTGGGGCTAATTTGTAAACCATCCTACCTGCCTCATGGGTTACAAGGAGCTGCAGATGAAAGGACGTGCAGGAGACACCTACGTGAAATGCTTGGCAGGTTTGACTATGAATGATGTTTACACCGCAAAGCTTCAAGGCTGGCGAGATATTCAGTCCCATTGAACCGGGACACTCGGTTGGTTCTTCTGGCTGCCAGTGACTGAGTGGCCTAGACTGGGAAGTCGTGCCGGTCATTCAGCCCAACACACCCATCTCATCCTTGAGCACGCGATTCTGTGACCTCCCCGGGATCGCAGAACAAGTTCGTGTCTGAGCTGGGGCGACAGCACATGGGGCTCGATGGCTCATGCCACATGGCTTCTGCGTCTGCCAGGGACAATTCTTCCGGCCCCGAACACCCTCCCGTCACCTCCCCCACCAAGAACCCGACAGCCTTCATTTGCATGTTGTGCACACCCACTGCCTGCCAGCTTATCACATAACCAAACACCCTTCCAGATCCTGGGATCTTTAAGGAAATACAAAGGAGTGAAAGACACAACAGAAAGATGATAACCAAGCGTTCCCGTGGCGCTCGGCCCGTGCGGATCGGCAGTGTGCCTGAGACTCCCGCCCTCAATCTGTTCACCAACCTGTTACTCTCCCTCCTCCAAGCTGCTCCTGAAAGCCCGTCTCCTCTGGGAAGTCTTCCCAGATCAACTAAGCTACTGGCAGCTCCCGCGGGTTGGCCCGGTGTGAACCTCGGACTTCCCTGGGTGTCGCTCACCCACCTTCACCTCCGTGGCTCAGAGCCCGTCCCCTCCTCCTGCCGCCAGGCCCCTCCTGGCTCCTGTGAGGGGACATTTCCCTTCCCAGCCGCGTCAGCTCCCCGGTCTGCCCTGATTCCAGCCCAGAGCTTGACACACATTTGATGTTAATGCTTTATTATCTCTTCACATATTTGTCTCCTGCTTTCGTGTGGTCACGACCGTGCACTCTCTGGACCTCTTCGCATCTGTGGCATTGGTCTGAGACACTTAGAACTCAGGGGGATGCGTTGTCAAGAAGGGAGGCTCCCCGGCCTCTGCCCTTTGGTTGGATCCGGTGAGGAGGTGACCAGACTCCCACCCCCAGTGCGTTAAGCAGGTCCAAATTTCACGTCTCACCAGCTTCAGCCACCTAACCGAATGCCTGCTTCCCGGAACGTCTCTTCACCCAGGAGTGACAACTCTCTTTGAATTTTTTTTTTTAGTCCAAACTACAAGACAGACAAGTCCATTTTTCTTCAACATACTTTCTATTTACTCTGACCTCTTATTATCTGATGGAGCGTGGTTTAAAAGGGGCCTGCAGAAATGCTACCATTTGTCTAAAACGGAGAGGAGGTAGAAAACACACACACATACACATATATAAGATATCTACACATAAATATGTATGTAAGTATGTATGTATGTTTTTGCTGTCAAGTGTAGCTTATCTGTGAATCATGTAAATATAAATTATCTCTGTATACCATACATTATCAATGAATGATGCACAAACAGTGGAAAATATCAGCTGCCTTTGGAGAAAGATTTTCATTATATGCCTTTTTATACCTTCTTTTGAACTTTTAAACCTTTTAAAATAATGAATGGATACATACAAAGACTGTTTGAAATGAAGATATATGTTGAGATATAATGGTTGGGTGAGGTGGCTCATGCCTGAAATCCTAGCACTTTGGGAGGCCAAGGCAGGAGGATTGCTTGAGGTCAGAGTTCGAGACCAGCCTGAGCAACACAGCAAAACCTCATCTCTAAAAAAAATTGTAAAATTATCTGGGTGTGGAGGCACACACCTGCAGTCCCAGCTACTTAGGAGGCTGAGGCAGGAGGATCACTGGAGCCCAGGAGTTCGAGGCTGCTGTGAGCTATGATGACACCATTGCACTCCAGCCTAGATGACAGAGTGAGACCCTGTCCTAATTAAGTAATTAATTAATTTTTAAAAGATATAATAATGAACACTTCCCCCATGTGGAGCCACCACCCATCCATCCTAAGAAATGGCACCAATGGTGTCGAGTCTTCCTGCATCCCTGCCCTCATTCCACAGAGGGGACCACTGGCCTCAGTCCCATTTCCGTGTTTCCCTGGCTTGCCTTTAGAGTTTATCACAAATGTATGTACCCCCAAATAATAAATCCTTTCATTTTAATTGCTTTGAACTTCATAAAAATGTAATTAACTATGGTCAGAACTAACCATAATTCTAAGATTCATCCATGTTGACCTGGACAACTTTAATTCATGTATTTTCATTGTTACCCAACATTCCATTGAGTGAATATGCCCACTCTATTGATCCATGTTCCTGGAGACAAACGTTGGGTTATTTCCCATGTTTGAGGCTATGCACTTTCCGTATGCCTGTGTAGGGACCTTCTCCCCCTCCGAAGACTCATTGAAAAATCAACTCACAAAAGACAGATTAATTGGAGAAAAAGCATACAAATTAACGTAATGTGTATAAATAGGAGTGTTCAGAATGAAGACCCAGAGATACAGGGGAAATCGTCCATTTTAAAGCTCCAGTTCAACAAAGTATGGCAGCCGTGTAGAAACATGATTGGACAAAAGGGCATGATCCGATGCTGACGGAGTGGGGAACCCAGCCGGGACTGTCCGTCTAGATTCTTCTTGGCCCCTCTGAGCAGCATCTTTCCTTCTGGATGTAGGGCAGGAAGGACCCTTTCTGGAATGGGAGGCGGGATCTCATGACCTACAGTCAAACAAGGCACACCAGATAATTTCTTTATGGCCAGTTTTTACACAGAAAGGCAGAGGGAAACAGGGTAATATTTTTAGGTTTTATGTCTAGCTTTGGGGAAAGGGGGTTCTGGTTTCTATGACCGCCTTGGGAAGAGAGAGTCTAGTTTCTATGTCTAGCCTCAGGGGCGAATGGGACTGAGGCGGGAGAGCAGGAGAAGGTCAGAAAAGAACATTTGTTTCTGAGGCCTTCATTGTGGGCTATGTTCCTCTGAGTCCCAACACCTGCCTCTGGGTGCTGGGGGACAAGAGTCCTCCAGGATTCGTCCCTGGCAGTGGAACTGCCGGCCAGTGGTAGACAGACCTCCAGCTTTTGCCCAGCGGCTTCCAGTGTAGTTGTATCAACTCCCACCAGCAGTACGGAGTGTTCGCCCCTTGATGTTCTCACCAACACTTGGTATTAACAGACTTCAAATTTTTTGCCCATCCAGTGAGTGTAAAATGATCTGATATTATGAGCTTAATTTACAATTCTTTGGTTACTGGTGACACTGACAGCATCTTCTTATGTTTATTGGCCATTCATGTTTCCTTTTCTATGGCCCTTTGAATTTTGAACCGTATGAATATATTACCTATTCAAAACAGGTATTTATTAAAATGGGTCTGCAACGTCTCATTTCTCATACGCAAAGGGACCACCACTCTTCCCCAAAGCACACAAATACCATCTCTGAACAGCATCACGATAAATAAAATTGCTAAGAACAGATTGGCAAGAGTTAAGGGCTAAATTGCGTTTCCCAAAAATTCATATGTTGAAGATCTAATCCCCCGAACCTCAGAATGTAGCGACATTGGAAGACAAGTTCTTTAAAGTGGTGATTACATTAAAATGACGTTGTTGGGGGAGGCCTAATCCAATCTGACTGGTGTCCTTATAAGAAGAGGATATAGGACACAGACAACACAGACCAAGGGACGGCCACATGAGGACACAGCGGGACGGCCTGCACCTGCAAGCCCAGCAGACAGGCCGCAGAAGAGCCCACCCGGCCAGCACCTTGATCTTGGACCTCTAGCCTCCAGAACCGTGAGACGGTAAGTGTCTACTGTTTCAGCCCTCCGGTCTGTGTATTTTGTCGCTGCAGCCCGAGCCGACTAGTACAGAGAGCACGTTGCAGTGTACACAGCGCTTTCTCATACTGTTTCAGCTACTCATGCATCATCAAATATTAACCGGCACATCCTGGGTCTAAGGGCACATTTCATTGTTAAATCCTGGCTGCAATCTTTTTTTTTGTTTTTTTTTTTTTTGAGACAGAGTCTCACTGTGTTGCCTGGGCTAGAGTGCCAGGGCGTCAGCCTAGCTCACAGCAACCTCAAACTCTTGGGCTCAAGCGATCCTTCTGCCTCAGCCTCCTGAATAGCTGGGACTACAGGCATGCGCCACCATGCCCGGCTAATTTTTTCTATATATTTTTAGTTGTCCAGCTAATTTCTTTCTATTTTTAGTAGAGACGGGGGTCTCGCTCTTGCTCAAGCTGGTCTAAAACTCCTGAGCTCAAACGATCCTCCTGCCTCAGCCTCCCAGAGTGCTAGGATTACAGGCGTCAGCCTCCGCGCCGGGCCCTGGCTGCAATCTTTTAAGGCAGAAATAACTATCCCTTTTTTTAATTTGTTAATTATTTATTTATTAAGAGAAACTATTCCTCAGCCCATATATTCATAGCTCAGGAACACAGGTCAATGACAAACTTTTATGTAAATCAACCCAAACAAATTCTTTATATTCCAAAATGACTTTGTACTCTGAAAGATTCTCACCTTCCTCAGCTCCTCAAAATCTTCCATAGAATCATAATTTCTGCAGACATCTGAGTCTGCCTTCTTTCTTGGTTCAGCCACAGCAGACTTAAGGAGAGCTGCGACCCCCGGATACAAAGAATGTTTCAACAATATGAAACCGCAGATGCCCGGCCAGGAGGTCACTCATGCACCTGAGGTTTCCTCAGAGCACCAGAAGCCATGGCGGTTACTTTCCTTGTTGGATCTGGGTACGGCAACCTCAACACGTTTTTCCTGGCTGATGGAGAAATGAACTGCCTACCCCTGTTTTTAATTGAGGAAACAGGCTCACAAGACTTACAGAGTGCAGACGATAACTAAGATGGCAAGGAACTTAAGAACAGCCACGCAGGGGGCCAGAGAAAACCCAGGCAGATGTGATCATCATCTTGGAACCCAGAGAAGCTGTCATGCAGGAGCAGCCCATTTTTCTCGATGACCCTAAGGTATAGAACTATGGTAACTAGAACGGAATAATGTAGAACTATGGTAATAGGAAAAAGACATCAAGAAGACCAACTTCACTCGAATAGAAAAAAAAAACATTGCCATAGTCAAAATTGCCTAAAGATGGAGCAAGGTGTTCCGGGTGTAGTGAGTTGTCCCCATAGAAGCTACCCAACCACTTAACAAGGGATGGTGTGTGTGTGTGTGTGTGTGTGTGTGTGTGTGTAGGGAACTGAGATTCAAGCTTCAGGTGTGTGGTTGGATGACAAGACACTGAAGGTCCCTCCTTATTCTGAGAGTCAACGATGTGTCTGAGACCAGGTCACTGGGAAGCGGTGGGCCAGACACAGAGTCTGTCTTTTGGATTCTGATTCTCGAGTCTTCCTGCCGTGCCAACCTATCTCTAAACAGGTGATAAGTTGTTGGACAGTGAGTTCTAACGATGGTAGCATTCACTCAGCTGCCTGGGGACAGGACACAGTGACAGGGACTTTCACAGCTTTTGAAATGAGGAATGAATTATTCGCTTTTTCCTTCTTCACGTCTAACATGTCCCTTTTCAGAAGTGTCAGAAGCAAGTAGGCAGCCGGAAGCAGTAGGGAAGAAGGAATCTTGAGAACCTACCAAGCAGCAGGTGTTTCGTGTGCCCTGTCATTGTCTAATCTTTTGCATTAGCTCCAGCTGTAAGATTATTCTTTCTCTCTGTTTTATAGACTGGAAGCTAGACTCACAGAGGCTAGGGAACTGTCCTGTCTTACAAAGTTAATTCACAGCAGTGACCTGACCCAAATTCCCTAACCCCAGTATGGGAGCCAGAGCCTGTCTGATTCCAGAAGCCATTCACATCTTGTTACCCAATGGATATCTGAATGTAAAAAAAAAATGCATTTTTTATTTTTGCAAATCCAGACTGTTTTCCTTTAGCAATAAGCCCAGGATAAGCAAGTCTTCTGGAAGAGGACTGATATGCCCGTAGCGGATGGGGATGGGGGCACTTCCTTCCTCCCCTTTGGTTCAGACAACCGACAGGTGAAGTGGATGCTTTGAACCTTGGCCTCTGACCAGAGGGCCTGTTCACAATGAAATTCTCAACTAATGCAGCTAACACTTCCTTCTCCTTCCCTCTCTGAACACTTTTACCCCAGAAGAGAGCAAGGCCTACATCTAGGAGAATCTCTCAGCAGAGCGTGGCGACAGCTAGCACTGGCCAAAGCACAAAGGCCTGAATGGGCTCATTTCAAGCTGAATGATCTATTCAGTCTTCATTGATCTGCAAACTGGGCTGAGAGCCCTTTACGCTGGCCAGGACCGTGTCCTCAGAGCAGCGAGTGCTCTTCTTTTCTGCATTGTGTGTGTGTGTGTGTGTGTGTGTGTGTGTGTGTGTGCGCACGCCCAAGGCAAAGCTAACTTCTGTTTTAGCCCGAGCCCCACCCTCCGTGGTTGGGACACATAAACACTGGGCTGGCTGTGGTTCTCCCAGACAGCAACAATGCTGAGGGGGACGAACATGATCACTGTTTTTGCTTAGGAACTGGAAGGCTGGAGGAATCCACTCCCCAGTTCAGTGTCTGCCAGAGAGAGGAAGCTGGGAAGGTTCCAGAATAGGAAGGAACCCTGTCCGCTCTCTACCAGCTTTTCTCTGATGTCTGGGAGGTTCAAATTCCTTGTAGGGAAGCGTCAGGAGCTAGGTCCCTCCGAGTGCAATCGTGTCCTGGGATTGAAGGATGGGGCATCGTCACGCTCTGGGGTTTGCTGGGGCCTCCACCTGCCTCCGCTACCCTCCACCCACCTTCTCTGCCATGTCATTCCCTCCACCCCACGTTTAGGGAGCTCAGAGCAGAGTACACTGCATTGTTACAGATAATCGGCCCAAAGGGGCGGAGAGTCACAGAACAAAGAGAAGAAACAGGTTTTTTCCCTCAGGAAGTTTAATTTAGATCAGGTGGGCACAGAGCTAAGCCAGTTCAATACAAAATTTATGAGCCAGTGCTTCGCCCAGTGTACGTCTAATGCAGGTCAGACCGGGGACCATGGCTGAGTGTGGTTTCATTCCTGCTCTTTGGGGACGCGACTTTGCAGAGAAGGCCAGCGCTTACCGGTCCTGAAGGGGAGTGCTGGCCACCGTCAGGTTTGTAAGGGGAGCGGAGCTGGCCTGCACGGGAAGCTGCACCCGCTAAGCAAAGCAGCAAATGCAGACAGTCGCTAGCAGCTGGTTGGAAGAGAGGGGCTGATGCTCCGATACCAGACACAGAGAGGAGAGTGAGCCGGGGGAGATCATTCTACTATCAGGGACTATGTAGTGTTTATCACATTCCACAGGCCCAGTTGCACAAAATCCCCCAAGAATGGGGAACGAAATGAAAATGGACAAAACAGGGCAGAGGCTGTCTACCAGCCCTGTGACCCTGAACAAGCACCTCGACCTTATCTGGCCTCAGTTTCCCCACTTACATTACGAAGGGGTTGGATTTGATGAGTGACTCCTAAATTTTGGGCCAGTCCAATTTACTAAAAGTTTGGGGGAACTAACTTTTTATACTACCAAAAAAGAGTATTTTTTAAAATATCACCGTCATTATCAGTTTAAAAGAGAAAGCACATTTCAGGGCTAGAAAAGTAGATGAGACATAATCTTATACTACTAAGGGGAGTCCTTTAAAGAAATTTAGCTATCTGGAAAAATCCACTATGCTATCTTACTTTCTCATTTCGTGGCAGACTTCTGAAAGCTTCATCACAGAGGGAAACCAATTCAAGAATCTGAAAACTAACAGATGATTTCGGAGGAGCTTCCCAGCTCCAAAGAGTCCAAGATTTAAATCCCAGCTGGGCAAGATGCCCTGACTTGCCTTTGAACTTCCCTGCAATCAGGGTGGTTCAGTGAGAGAACATAAGCATGGCACGGAGGGCTTTCCCCAACCCGGAGCGCGCCGATGCTAAAAGAATGGTGACCACGACACTCTGTGCAGGTGACCCCTGCCACCCGGGATGCGAGTTATCATTCCTCTTCTTTAGCCGTCAAATTTATTTTGTGTCCTGAGGTGCAAAGGAAGCTTCCTCTGGGGGTTTCCTGTCACTGCGAAAGCCTTAGTGGTGTGCTAAAGGCACCAGGCTGAGCGCTGTCCCCGCTCTTCTTGCACTGGAGGCGATAAGTCACTTGGGAGGAGCCGCGTCTCGCTCGTCTTGGACACCCTCGCTGCACTTGTACGTAAGAGTCTTCCAATTCACATATGTTGGATTTCATTTCTGTACTCTGAGGTCCAGACGTCCTAGGGTCTACGCAAATGAAAGTTGTACTTGCAGAGTTTTAATATGCCCCACCCTAAGGAGGTTACAGGCTCTGGAATTTAGCACCGGCTCAGCCAGGAGGGAAGGGAGGTGCTCTTCCCCGGAACTGCCATGTGGTAGTAGGAACAACTTAGGGAGCAGCTCTCCATGCCACCCGCGGGCCGACAGACGGACAGCTGCCCCGGCTGCACAGACTTCAGCGGGACTGTCTGGCAGAAGCGTTGTCTGGAGACAATGCGGCCCATGTGACAGGCCCTAATGAGCCCCTTCTGGAATCCCACAATGGCCAAGTGGCAGAGGCTCGCTGAATAGGTCTCTCTCTTCTCAGCAGCCACAGCGGCTGTGCTGTGTGGCAACCTCCTTTCTTGATCAACCTCTTGCATTCCTCTCCCCTCTTTCCCTTTCTTTCTGTTACCTTTGTCTTGTATCTACTTAAATTCTCCCTCTCCCTTCCTTCTCCGCACCCCCGACTTCTGTTCTTTCTTAGACACAAAATCACCTTCCCTTATGCCATGTGGTTGCCCCATTCCTGGGTCTCAGAGCTGAACCACTGACCGTTCCTCCAGGCACGTGCCATCTCTCCCTTCCCAGACGCCCCCACCCCACCGAGGAAGCCGCTTTCAAATCCTGCTTTCCGGGCTGCCGGGAGTGAGGAAAAGTCAGCAAGTCTTAGTGACTGGCAGTGACCAGCACCTGCAATGTAAGTTACTTGTAAGAGCCACCATTCCCCGCAGGCCGTCTAAACTTCCCCAGGCACGAGTAGGATGACTTCCTTTTTCCTGCCACTAAGAAGAGTCTGGGGGCTGGGCATGGTGGCTCACACTTGTAATCCCAGCACTCTGGGAGGCTGAGACAAAAGGATCACTTGAGGCCAGGAGTTCAAGATCAGCCTGAGCAAACATAGTGAGACCTCATCTCCACAAAGACTAGAAAAATTAGCCAGGTGTGGTGGCGAGCACCTGTAGTCCCAGCCACTTGGGAAGCTGAGGCAGGAGGATCTCTTGAGCCCCAGAGTTTGGGGTTGCAGTGAGCTATGATCATGCCACTACCCTCATGTCCAAGCAACAAAGCAAGACCCTGTCTCAAACAAAAAAAAAGAAGAAGAATTGGAAAGGTCTGTTCTGGGAGGTGCACATTCCTTGATTTGAAAGGGGCCACTGGCATCCATGGCTGACCCAGCCATGGGCATAAGAGGCCCCTCCTGGCCCAGGTCACACTCAGGGCATCTCCCAGATGCCTTCCCGACAGCCTACCTGGCTAGCTTTGGCTGCAAATCAGTCTGTAAGAAGCCCCACTGCTGGGGAGGGTGTCTGCATCTCCCCTCAGCCCGTGCTTTGCACCCCTGTCCCGCCTCTTAGGAACCAGAGCTGTGGGCAATCAGCCTTGAGGAGTGGGGTTTACGGCGGGCTCCGTGTTCTGCACAGTGTGGCTGGGGAATATGGAGGAGCCTCCGAGTTCATGAGTGGATTCCCTAGAGGGGGATAAAGCAATTGCAGAGGGATGGAAAGCGGCTTTCTGAAGAGAAAGAAGACGGCAGCAGTTTCTGTCCAGGCGGGGAGAAGTGAGGCAGAGGGCAGAAGCCAGGGCCGGGACAAGCGGACACTTCATCAATCTATAGCTTTACATCATTCACTTAAAACCTGGCTTCGAGGCGCAAGGACAAGGAAAGTCTGAGGCCAGAGAGAGAAAGAGAGGGGATTGCCAAGGAGGTTATTGAGAAAAAGGAATTTGAGCATCACCAATCTGTTTCACTCTCCTTGGTTGCTCACCTTTTTTCTCTGCCTCAATCACCTTTTTTTTTTACAATCGAGGTCTCCCTGTTGCCCAGGTTGGTCACAAACTCCTGGCCTCAAGTGATCCTCCTGCCTTGGCCTCCCAAAGTACTGGGATCACAGGCATGAGCCACCGCGTCTGCCCTTGGGTGATGGCTGTAAAATGGCTCCGTGGGGTGGTGAGCCTGGTACCACCGCAAATGTCTGAGCGCTAAGCCATAGGGTGGTACGGGTCTTCTTGCCCATCGGTGACTCCTGGTACCCAGCACAGGAGCTCAGGCAAAGGTAATCCACGTCTAACGAGCACCTAGTATGCGTCAGGCATGCTCAGGGCTTTAGATGGATCATTTTTTTACATCCTCAAAATCCTATATATCCATTTTACAGTTGAGGAAATTGAGGCCCAGAGAAGCTGCTCTATTTGCCAAGGTGACAAGAGAAAAAATTCATATACAGGACAGACCAATGCGTACCTGTCCCCCTGGAGACTATTGGAAAGTCAGTGAAGCCGAATGCTGAGGAAGTCTCTGGTTATTTTGTAATTTTGCTCAAGGCTAAAGAAAGTCTCATTTAGATCCTCCAACAGGCTTTAGAAATTAAATAAAAGGCCACCTGAAGCCGAAACAGGAAAAGGAGGTGGGGAGGAGGCATAACTGCCCCCCCCCCCCGTCCTGGTACAGAGCACCTCGACCAGGGCCGGGGCAGCGGTGACGCAACCCGCGGTCCAGACGAAGTCGTGCGTGTATCTGTTGTACCAGCGTGTTCCCCAGCGATTCTCTACCTGTCACCGATACTCTGTTCTTGCTGCCACCAACACGTGATAATCTGATCTGGAGAAGGAAAAAAAAAAAAGGAGGAAAGCGGAGTGTCTGTAGAAACAAACATCACCAAATGTCCTGGCTCCCTTCCCGGGCCTTCAATAAAAATGCAGGAAGGAAGAAGCCACAGAGCTCAGCCGGCATCAGCAAGTCTTTCCTGAGTCTCCATGAAGTCATTAAGGGAGCGCTTTGCAGTCTCGGTGCAGATAGCTGGACTGCTGCTGCAGAGGGGACCCTCTGGGTAGGTCGGGCTTAGGGACAAACGGGGAGGCAAAGATGTGTCGGGTATTTGTCTTCTTGGATTGTTCCCCCATATTCAACATTTTGCCATAACAGACTTTCTCCCTGATTGTTTTAGTAGCGTTTACTGCATTTAAAACCTTGGTTTTGGGCCGGGCGCGGTGGTTCACGCCTGTAATCCTGGCACTCTGGGAGGCCGAGGCGGGCGGATCGCTCAAGTCAGGAGTTCGAGACCAGCCTGAGCAAGAGCGAGGCCCGTCTCTACTAAAATTAGAACGAAATTAATTGGACAACTAAAAATATATAGAAAAAAATTAGCCGGGCATGGCGGTGCATGCCTGTAGTCCCAGATACTCGGGAGGCTGAGGCAGAAGAATCGCTTGAGTCCAGGAGTTTGAGGTTGCTTTGAGCTAGCCTGACGCCACAACACTCTAGCCTGGGCAAAAGAGTGAGACTCTGTCTGGAAAAAAAAAAAAAAAAAACCTTGGTTTTGAATCGTGGTATTAAGCACAGCTCTAATTTGGGCGACTAGTGACCCGAGTTCTACTCTTGGGAAGGTGGGGGGCGGGACAGGAGGAAACACTCCAGCCAAACAGAAAGTTTCTGGTGAGGCCAACCCGGCTGTGAAGTAAGAGACAAAACCATTTCTTTAACCAGAATAGTGCCCCTTGCTTCTCCATGCACAATTTTGAAAGATGGAAGGAGATGGAATTCTCAGTGGGCAGAAAGCATGGAAAAAGATAAAAATGAAAAATAAACTTGAAACATACCTAGCAAAAAGCGTATGTGATTTGAAAGATTCTTTCCATCTCAATTCCCTGTGGGCCTATTGAAAACAGAGATATGGTTTCTTAAAATACGGTTTCTGCACTGGCTGGTTGAATCTCCCTAAAAATGCCTTCCGTATTTTCGCCAGCCCCCCATTTCAGCGTGAGCCCGTAATTCCTGAACACCACCTCCCAGGGGACCAGGCGAACCTGAGCAGGCAGGGTGATTCTGAAACCCAGTGACACCCCTAAGTGACACTGAGATTTGGGGCCACGGGTGTCAGATTTCAGCCTTTTTTCTACTACCCCACCCCTCCCCCAACACACACACACACACACACACACACACACACACACACACACACACGGAGTCAAAAGATCCTACAAAGCAGAACTGTTTTAGAAAAATGGCACTGGTGTTAACTCAAGCAGATTAGTAACAAGTTCTCTTTAAAAACACACAAAGTGTTACAATTCTGTTTGGTGTGGTTTAAGCTTTTTTTTTTAATAATTGAATTTTTAAGGAAAGAGCAGTTTTAAATTCCCTTCTGTAGACACTGTTAATCAAGAACAGTCTCTTTCCCCGGGTGAAATGGCTGGCAACAAAGGCTGTGGAGTCCGACTGCATTTGTAGGCTTGCCTCCTTACCTAACCACTTGTGGGGCTGTGCAGGCTCTCTAAGCCTCAGTGTTCTCACCTGTGAAATGGGGACTAGCAATAGTGTCTATCTCATTGTGAGGTTCGAATGGGATGACTTTTGTAAAAGTGTTTAGCACGGTGCCCACTCACAGCAAACATTCGTTAGATGTTAGCTATCACGTCCTCGAAAGAAAACACCCCCAAAAAGCCTCAAGCATAGAGATCGCATATAACACGACCATTTGTATTTTCTACACAGGAACACCTCCGAGATATTGTGGTTCAGTTCCAGACCGCTGCAATAAAGCAAACGTCACAATAAAAAAAGAAGCAAGTCACACGCAGTTTTTGGTTTCCCAGTGCATACAAAAGTTACGTTTACACTATACTGTAGTCTGTTAAGTGTGCAATAGCATTATGTCTAAAAAACAATGTACAGACCTTAAATAATATTTTATTGCTAATAATTGCCTTCAGGAAGTTATAATATTTTTGACGGTGGAGAGTCTTGCTTCAGTGTCAATGGCTCCTGGCTGATCCAGGGTGGTGATTGCTGAAGGTTGTGGTACTTTGGACCCTTTCTCATTTTTTTAAGTTTTTAAAAATTTTTTTTTTCTTTAGAGATGGGCTCTCACTCTGTTGCCCAGGCTGGAGTCAGTGGCATAATCCCTGTAACCTCGAATTCCTGGGCTTTTGCCGCCATGCCTGGCTAATTTTTAAATATTTTTGTAGAGACTGCGTCTTGCTGTGTTGCCCAGGCTGGTCTTGAACTCCTGGCCTCAAATGATCCTCCCACCTTGGCCTCCCAAAGTGCTGGGATTACAGGTGTGAGCCATTATGCCCACTATAATTTCTTAAAATATGACAACATAAAGTTTGTTACATCAATTGACTCTTCCTTTTATGAAAGATTCCTCTGTAGCGTGTGATACTGTTTGACAGCATTTTACCCACAGTAGAACTTCTTTCAAAATTGGAGTCAATCCTTGCAAACTCTGCTGCTGCTTTATCAACTAAATTTATGAAATATTTAAAATCCTTTGTTGTTTCAACAATGTTCACAGCGTCTTCATCGGGAGTACATTCTATCTCTAGAAACCACTTTCTTCGCTCATCCATAAGATGCAACTCCTCATCCATTCAAGATTTATCATGCATGAGATTGCAGTGACTTAGTCACATCTTCAGGCTCCACTGCTAATTCTAGTTTCTCTGGCTGTTTCCACCACAACTGCAGTTACGTTCTCCACTCAGTCTTGAACCTCTCAAAGTCATCCATGAGGGTTGGAATCAACTTCTTCCAAACTCTTGTTAATGACATTTTGACTTCCTCTCATGAATCATGAATGTTCTTAATGGCATCTGGAATGGTGAATCCTTTCCAGAAGGTTTTCAATTGACTCTGCCTAGATCAATCAGAGGAATCACTATCTTTTTTTTTTTTTTTTTTTTGTAGAGATTCGATCTTGCTATGCTGCTCGTCTGAAACTCCTGGCTTGAAATGATCCTCCCACCTCTGCCTCCCAAAGTGCTGGGATTATAGGTGTGAGCCACCGTGCCCAGCCCAGGAATCACTATGTACGGCAGCTCTAGCCTTACAAATGCACTTCTTAAATAATACGACTTGAAAGTCAAAATTACTCCTTGATCCATGGGTCGCAGAATAGACATTATGTTAGTAGGCATGAAAACAACATTCACTCCTTGTGCATTTACCTCAGAGCTTTGGGTGACCGGGTGCATTGTCAATGAATGGTAATATTTTGAAAGGGATCTTTTTGTCTGAGTGATAGGTCTTAGCAGTGGGATTAAAATATTCAGTAAACCATGCTATAAACAGATGTGCTGCCATCCAGGCTTTGCTGTTCCATTGCTAGAGCACAGGCAGAGTAGATTTAGCATCATTCTTAAGGGGCCTAGGAATTTCAAAATGGTAAGTGAGTATTGGCTTCAACTTAAAGTCACCAGCTGCATTAGCCCCTAACAAGAGAAGCATTGACTTCTCTAGCTAGGAAAGTTCTAGATGGCATTTTCTTCCAACAGAGGGCTGTTTCGTCTACACTGGAAATCTGTTCCTTAGTGTGGCCACCTTCATCATGATCTTGGCTAGATCTTCCGGATCACTTGCTGCAGCTCTACATCAGCACTTGCTGCTTTGCCTTTGTCCTCTACGCTGTGTGGGGGCAGCTTCTTTCCTTAAACCTCCTGAGCAAACTCTGCCAGCTTCAAACTTTTCTTCTGCAGCTTTCTCACCTCTCTCAGCCTTCGTAGAAGGGAAAAGAGTTAGGTTGCTCTGGATTAGAAATTTTGCGGCTGGTCTGATCTTCAATCCAGACCACTCACGCTTTCTCCGTGTCAGCAATAGGCTGTTTTGCCTTCTTATCATTGGTGTGTTCACTGGAGTAGCGCTTTTAATTTCCTTTAAGAACTTTTCCTTTGCATTTACAACTTGGCTAACTGGTGCAAAGAAGCCTATCTTGGCTTTCAGCATGCCTTCCTAACTTAACCATTTCTAACTTCTGATTTAAAGTGAGAGACATGCGACTCTTCCTTTCACTTGAACACTTAGAGGCCACGGTAAGGCCATTAATTGGCCTGATTTCAATATTATTGGGTTTCAGGGGATAGGGAGGTCTCAGGAGAGGGAGAGAGATGGGGGAATGGCCGATGAGTGGAGCAGTCAGAATGTACACAGCATTTATCGATTCAGTTTGTCATCTTATGTGGGTGTGGTTCGTAGCACCCTGAAACATCACAGATCACCGTAACAGATATAATAAGAATGGTCACAATATTGTGAACATTATCAAAACGGACAGAGACACAAAGCGAGCATACGCTGCTAGGAAAATGGTAACAACAGAGTTGTTCTATGCAGGGTTGTTGCCACAAACCTCCAATTTATGAAAAACAAAATATCTGTGAAGCGCAATAAAGCAAAGCACAATAAGGGTATGCCTGTACACTTCTTAGAAAATAAGCTCATGCGCTTGGAAACTTATCAGAACCAGACGAGTGACTTTCGGAACACAACAGCAAATTCTTGGCCTCTATCTAGCCTTAGCAAGAAGCATCCTGGAAGACCTCCGAGGACTGAACACCCATCGAGACTGCTTGCTAGAAAGGCCTGCAAAACCCAGCCCAGCTCACTTGGCCAGGACACCGCGGGAGAGTGCCCGGCTTCTCCCGGCTGGGGCAGGCCGCACAAAGGTGCCCTGCAATGTCTCTGCACTGGCTGGCATGGGGGAAACCAGGTTTTGGTGAAGACTAACAGTCAGAGGCTTCCTGAACCCAAAGCATTCTTTAGACATCTGAGATATCGAAAGATCAGTTTTCACGTTGTCACTCTTTCTCTTCAGAGGAGGGGCTATTCCATAGGGTGGCTGGGTTTGTGGTCACTGTGGTGGGGGGTTAGGAGTGTCTCGTGAAGGCTTGAGAGTGACCATTTAAATGTTGTCCAAAGGGACTAACATCTGGCAGGGCATTTTTTCATGATCTTTCTTCTTGCCTAAAGATAAAATCATGTCACTCAGTATATGTTTGCTCTTTTAAAATATGCAATTGGTATGTTATTATTTTGCTGATTAGAAAAGTAGCATGTGGTCAGGGCCAGGGTGCCTTTGAGCAAGTTGGAATAAGGTGCCACTTCGTCTGGGCAGGTGTAGCTCTGCAGCAGCACACGGAATTCGGGCCCAATACACAGCCTGCTCAACCACGGATGGCCCTATGAACACACTCCTTTGGAAAAATTCAAAGGATGCAAATGTATGTAAAAAAGAAAGTGCAAGCCTCTTATAATCACACTTCCAAAGAAAACAGCTATTAATCATTTGGTTAACAGACCTTTGCTTTATTTTTGACAAAATAATAAAATTCAATTAGGGGGAAATCTAACCTAAATGGGAGAATACTGTCTGTGTTTAGCTTCTCTTCCTCTCTGACCCTACTCAGCCCAAGATCACCAAAAGTTCTTAACAACCCAGAAGTCATCTGCAACTTTCTTAGCATATCCATGGATGGAGCCCACTTCAAAGCTGAGTCCTCAAGGATCCAAGTCTAACCCTGAAACTTTGATCTTTGTCGCCCCGGGCAGGGCAGAAGCCTAAGAAACTGGGTCCCCCACTCCTGGGGTGGTCCTCAGAAATGCAAATTGTTCACTGTTCTGTCCCCTGCCTCTTCCCTCACCTCTCCAGACCCCAGCCCTTGGAGGAGCGGCTTTAACTGGGAGAGGGTTTTTAAATTGAGGTCAGAAAGAGGGGAGTCTTTGGGGAACGCTGAAGAAAAGCAGAGGACAAAAGTCCAGCTTGTTTGCAGTTAGCATTCTGAAGGGAGCCAGCCCTGGAACCAGGGACCACAGCTAGAAGGATTCACTGAGGTGTTTTAAGCCTCCTTCGCTTCTCTTTACACATTTTTGTTTTCCTTTTGTTTCACAGTAAAAGCTATAACAAAAAGGGCTGCTTATCTTGGGGTGCAGCAAGGAAGGGGGAGATTAGTGTGAAAATTATATCTTTCTCTGCAGCTGTTATCAGGGGACAGAGAATCTGGGGTGGAGGTCGGAGTGGTGGATGGATAGGAGAGCCACAGAGACACCTAGAAAACAGGCTCCAGGAGAGGTGTCTTGGACCATAGCAAAGTTCCTGGGCTAACATAGTAACAGTGGCGATCGTTTATTGAGCACTTGCAATGTGCTGGGCACTGTGCCAAATGTATTCCATGTATTATCTCATTTAATCCTTTCAACAGTCCCGGGAAGAACAGTTACCAGTGTTGTCCTCATTTCACCATTGAGGAAATGGATGGAGTTAAGCAGCTCGCCCAAGATCGCACAGCCGGAAAGAAGTGGCGGAATCAGGGCTGACACTCAGAACTGTCTGGTGCTGCAGACTAAGTTCATCCCCTTAGAGCAAGATCACTCAGAAGCTTCGGTGCCAGCCAACCCCCAACTCCCCTCTGCCCTCTGCCCAGTGTACTCTCCAGGCTGGTTTTCCTCCATTTTCCCAGATGAGTTTGGGGATTTTCACGTATGGTTTGCCATCATTCAGAATTCAGGCATCCTCGCCACTGGTCTCCTTTCCTGAGCTCTCCCCGCAAAGCACCCTGCAGATGCTCCTGGGTGGCACCTCTTGTCATGTCTCCTCCATAAGACTGTGAGCTCCCCAGGAGGCTGTGCCCTCACCTCCTCCTTCATCTTCAGATCCGCTGTGCCCAACATGGTGCCCAACACTTAAGAAGTGCCCTCTGCCTCCCCAGTGCTCAGCAAATAAATGTGGCATTAAGGCCGGACAAGCTGAGCTGTCAGGAAGACCGCCAGCTCCCTTTCCCACTCCCAGGTGGTAGGAGACAGTGAATGTTATTTACAAAAACACCAAGCCAAACAAGACCCTCCCTTCCCTGACATGCTGAAACTGTGCTGGGAACAGCCAGGAGTCACCAAATGGTGACCAGATGGTAACTGACTGCTGCTCCCTAACTCCAGGGGCCGGAGGGCAAAAGGCTTGGCCGCCCACCTGCTCCTGGGGACCTGCGAACGATCCACTTTGCAGGGAAAAGCCCAGACAGGCCCCTCCTCCTGAATCCCCTTCTGGAATCAGCTCTCAGGGCTGTCTCTGCCGTCGCCACCAGGTCCAGGGGACTCTGGAAGCCTGGGCTGGAAGTTCTGTCGTGCAACCTCGCCCAGTATAGCTGTTGCTTACTTCCCCCGACTCCTTCCATGACAGGCAGGCATTAACTCCCAGTACCTACCCCAGGGGCACAGCTGAGCCCTAAAATAGCTAACCTCAGACAGGGCAGGAGAGCACTGGGACACAGACAGCGTGGGGCCGAGGAAGAGCGCCTTTCTCCTGGAAGAACTCTGAGGAAGGACACCAAGTAGCTGCTGGAAGAGGAAAGGGATTTTCTGCCGTGTTCCCAAACAAAGAGCAGACCGGGCTTTGGGGAGAGCTCTGTTTCCCTTCCTTTCATTCAGCACAGGTCCCCTCCTCCCACAGATCTGGGAGGCAACAGGCCCCCAACTGGTTATCAGGTCCTGGAGCGTGAGGGCCTTTGTCTCCCACTCAGACATCTAGCTGGCAGGGCAAGGGGCCTACAAATCCTCCCTGACCCTCCCAGCTCTTTGTTATCTCGGAGGGAAGATTACATTTCTGTGTGGGGAGGCAAGGTGCCAGGATGCCTCAGAGCAGGGCAGAGACAGGCAGAGCTGCCGTCTGACCCCAGTTGCCTGGAGCGGCTCAGGGCTGCCCTGGGGACCTCTCCCTCCACTGGCCCGGGGCCTTTCCAGAAATGAAGGTCTGCATCTCAGAAAGAGGGGCGCTGGGGGGATGCAGAGGGGAGCTGGGCTGGACAGATAAAAGCAGCCAACTCTCAGTTATTCAGGAGTGTGCCTCCTCTTGGTTTCTCACCTTCTCCACTCCACTACCTCTAGCTGTTTCCCTGAGAACTGGCGAGGCAGAGCTAGCAAGCTGGCACTTGCTTCCGTTTTGGTTTCTGGCTAAATCTATACAGGAATTTGTTCAGCAGCAGACCTATGCCCCTCAACACCGAACTGGCATTTAGTTAATTGTCTGTTTAAATCAAGGACATATTCTTCGGCGTCCTCTTTTGGGTTCAAGATACTCTCAAAACGGTTCCACATCAAAAGAAAAAAGACCTGAATTTAAAACCCCTTGTTTTATAAGAATTATGGAGAGGAAGGGTGACAGACTGTTTTTGAGGAACAAAGTGGGAAAACAGTAGTTGGGTGTCAACATTAAATTCTGGATTTTTCCATGGCTTGCCTTCCCCATCATAGTGCCTCAAATTGTATTTTCTCCTCTGGTAACCCAAGTCTGTTACACTTACTAAGTCCATTGGCAACAAATATATATGAAAACCTCCTGAGTCCAGTCCTAAGCTGGGTCAGACACATAGATGGGATCTTTGCTCTAGAACAGTTTAGAAGCTGTCTAGAGTGCAAAGAGAAGGAAAGACAAAAAGCTGTGTTAGGTATCAAATCAGTGGATATACCAGAAAATCAGAAGGGGTTCCAGGAGCTGACAAAGCTGGGATTAGCCGGGAAGGCCTCTCCAAGGGAGGGGTGTGAGTTTGGCCTTCTCACAGGCCAGGGTTCAGTGTTATTGAAAATGCCAGGGGTCTAATGGGTGGGCAGCTTCTGTGGGCAGCGAACCCCAGCCTGACCAGGAGCTGAAGGGTTGAAGGGTGAAGAGATATGCTTGCAGGGAAAACTCCATAAATGATAGCTGAAGCTCTTTTATTCTACAAACACGCGAGTGCCTGCCTTTTTTTTTTTTTTTAATTTCAGCATATTATGGGGGTACAGATGTTTAGGTTATGTATGTTGCCCTTGGCCCCCCTCCCCCCCTAAGTCCAAATTTCAAATATGTCCATCCTTTGGGTGGTGCGCATGGCACTCTGTGTATGCATATACCCGTCCCCTCCTCCCTCCTCCCCCTCCCCGCTGCCCAATATCTAATAGATGTTATTCTTATATATGCACTTATGTGTTGATCAGTTAATACCAATTTGATGGTGAGTACATGTGGTGCTTGTCTTTCCATTCTTAGGATACCTCACTTAGTAGAATGCGTTCCAGCTCTATCCAGGAGTATACAAGAGGTGCTATATCACCATTGTTTCTTAAAGCAAAAAATCAAACGACCCTATCAAAAAGTGGGCAAAGGACATGAATAGAAACTTTTCAAAAGAAGACAGAATAATGGCCAAAAAACATATAAGTAAACATTTTTATGTAAGGGGATTGTTCAATACTTTTTTGCTGATAGAGTCTGGGACAAAAACATTTTGATCTGTATAATCTAAATGTCTTATAAACTAATGAACATTTCAAATGATAACAACAAGCATTTAAAACATGTAACGTGGGGCCGGGCGCGGTGGCTCACGCCTGTAATCCTAGCTCTCTGGGAGGCCGAGGCGGGCGGATTGTTTGAGCTCAGGAGTTCGAGACCAGCCTGAGCAAGAGCGAGACCCAGTCTCTACTAAAACTAGAAAGAAATTAATTGGACAACTAAAAATAAATATAGAAAAAGTTAGCCGGGCATGGTGGCACATGCCTGTAGTCCCAGCTACTCGGGAGACTGAGGCAGGAGGATCGCTTGAGACCAGAAGTTTGAGGTTGCTGTGAGCTAGGCTGATGCCATGGCACTCTAGCCCGGGTAACACGGCGAGAGTCTGTCTCAAAAACAAACAAACAAACAAAAAAAATACATGTAACGTTTTCCTCCAACTTTCTTTCCCCAGACCACACAGTTCCTGCTGGAATCTGAAGACCAGGCTTCAGGCTATTACTCACGGTATGTAAGGCCCCACCCAGAGTGGACTTCAAATACCACCAGGTTTTAAATATATACATATATGTATACATTTTTCTCTCCTCAGGGAGGATTATGCTGAAAAGTCTAGTCTTTACCTAAGAAGACAAGTTAAGCAGAAAAACGAAGGCCAGCCCTCTTCATTTGAATGGTACCACTCATGAGGAGGACGGAGATGTTGGTCACCACCCTGCATACAGACTCTGTGCATTGCTCCCAAGGCATTTCTCTGAGAAGTCTCCCAACAGCTGTTCCGGAAGCTACGACTCTGGCCAGGGCTTTCTTCCCCAGCAGCCAACAAATACTTCCCTTCCTGGCAGCAGCTTCTGACCACAGCTCCTACAGCAACCCGTCTTTCTTTCAGTTTATGGATTCCTCAATCCCCACACTATGCAGCATTAACTTCTAAGGAGCACCTTAGAGAATTGCCTACTAAAAGGAGCTCTTTAGGATCACTGCCATTTAAAAATATTTTCCCTGATTTTTTAAAAGTTGGAAAACACAGAAAATGATAAACAAAAAGTTAAAATTAACCAGAGGAAAAATTTTTTAATGAATCATATTATAATTCAGAGATAAACTGCCATTAACCTTTTACCTTGATCCCTTCTAGTCTTTTCTCAGTATATGATATAGTATTTTGCATAATGGGAATATACTATATATAAGTGTGTGTGTGTATATATATATATACACACACACACATATATACACACACTATATATATGGTTTTTGCATTCTAATTTTTGCTCTCAGTGGAATGCCGTGAATACTCCTCATGTCATGGAAAGCACCCCCAAAATACCTTTTTGATGACTACTTAATAGATCATTGTATGGTTGAATCTCATTTAACTAAGCACTGTTGGATGTTTGGGTTGTTTCCAGTGTTCTATTCTAATTTCAATGAGCACCTTGCTACAGTGAATTTTTTCCCAAGTTTGCAGGTTGATTTCTTAAGATGAATTCCTGAAAGTAGCTGTACTGTGTTGATAGCTCTTGATGACATAGTCACACTCTACATTTTAGCCAGGAGTTTTGTCTCACCATACCCACACTTATTTGCTGCTTTTATTCACTGCTAATTTAGTAGGAAAAAAATGGTAACTTGATACTGCTATAGTTTGTATTTCTTTAATCACTAGTTAGATTGAATATTTTTTGCATATTTTTCTTAAATAATTTTTATAATAAAAATAGTATAAGGTCACCATACGAAATTTGCAAAATAGAAGAGTATAAATAAAAATCAGTTGTAATTGTACAACTGAGAGATGTATTTCCCATTAATGATATTTTACTTTTTATTGTTCAAATCTTATTCCAATGAGAATTTATATGGATTTTACATAATTGAATTATAGAGTACATATAATTTAGGAGCTTGTTTTTTATTTACAGCATCTTTCATGTTCCTAAAAAAATTTGAAAATATAATCTTAAATAGTTACATAATTTTCTACGCATTGAATGTTTAATAATTTATTTAAGCATTACCATCTTGTTAAGTTTTTAGTTATGATTTTTTGCTATTACAAATAATGGTATTTTAATGTTATTTAATTAGCATCTAAGTGCTTACAAATAAAATTGAATTCCAAACTGCTTCCACGGTACTTTTGCTTCTGTGGGTTATCAGTTTATATTGCTTCTCTCATTTTTTAATTGGAATTAATGTTTTTCTTAGTTATAATGGCTTTTTTGGCTTTTGAAGATATTAATCCATTATCAGTCACATTACAAATAATTTTCTCATTTTAGTTGTTTAATTTTTATTTCTGTTTATTTTGACATCCAAAAGCTTTACGTTTTTATTTGATCAAATATATGCATGCTTTCCTTTAAGACTTTGTCCATTGCATTTATGCATTGAAAAAAAATCTTTTCCTATCCAAGATCAGTTAAATATTGAACTATATGCCCTCCTATTTGTGTTTTGTTTTGTTTTTTAGTGTTTTTATGTTTTACATCAAATTATTTAATTTATGTAGAACTTGTTTTGGCATATGGTGCAAGAAGATGAGGTCACTTTTTTTCCAAAAAACCCACCTCTCAGGTTTTCCCTTAGCTTGAGAACTTCTATTTTTCATACACAGAAATCATTATAAATGGTGAAACTCATACATAGTGAAAATCTCTCATATAGCACCTAAAATATTATATGTAGGTATATAATTATCTATAAATTTAACATAACCACTGTCTTTTCCAGTGTTGGAACAATTTATATTTTTTTAATCTATGGCACAAGTTAAACAAGCTAGCTTGGGTCAGTACTCTGAAGGGCTCTAGAATAATACTCAACATGAAAGATTCCCATACTGTAGGAGGCTCAAAGAAACTAAGAATGAACAAACATGAGGTTTCTATGTCTGTTTCATGCTGAGTCACTGTGGGGCATGTGGTCAGAGAATGGAATGAAAGACATATTTAAATTGTATAGTCTCACCAGATCAGTCTAAGTCTTTCTCTGTTTCTCTTCCTCTTCAACATAAGTTATTGTGTGTACGATGTGATGCTACTGTATCTTCTCAGAAACCTGTTCAGATCCCTGTAGCTATGAGGTAGGCTGACACTTCACAGTATCCACACTTCTTTGCCCTCTTTTGTCGTTCCTGAGCTGGATCTCTCACTCTCCTATCCTCAAAGGTGAGTCCTGGTGGTCCCTAAAATTATCCTCCAAGCCACAGAGTTCAATCTTAGAATCTATCACTTCCCCTTTGCAGAGGCTAAAGCAACTCCATCTTGAATGCTAATCCATTATGTTGACTTCTGATTAATCCCAGTTCCAGGAGTGCCTCTAAGATTGCTACTTTCATGTACTTACTATAAATCCCGAAACAACCTTGACGTTCTGGTAAACATACTTATGATAAATCCTGCCCTTAGGCAAATTCTTGCCTTTTCCGGTGGGGTCAACCTCTGTTGTCCTATACATTCCTTCTCTGTGGTATACGAGCCCTGGGTCTAGGAGGGAAATGGGGGGATCCACCATCTTGTCTCACGGCCACCAGAGAAATGGCTTCTGTTCATAAGTTACTATTAAATTTTTTTTTTTCCTGAGGAACTGGATTTGTCAGCCTCTTTCTTAAGTTAAAACACGTAAATTAACTCAGCTTCCTCAGCCTTTAGGGGTAGGATTGTATTAGACTTGTTCACCACGAAGCACTCCTCAGTGTCATTATCAAATATCTAGAGAAGCATTATCCCATGGAAATAGAATACAAGTCACATATTTAATTTTTAATTTTGTAGTAGCCACACTTTAAAAAAGTAAAAAGAAACAGTGAAATTAATTTTAATAATGTATATTATTTAATCCAATAGAGCAATCATTTCAACACGCATTCAATATAAACATTATTAATGAGATATGTTACATCTTTTTTTAAAATCCTAAGCCTTCAAAATTTGGTGTGTATTTGATACTTGCAGCACATCTTATTTTGGACCAGAGACATGTTAGGTGTTCAATAGTCACACGTGGCTAGTGGCTACCATATTGAACAGATCAGATCTAGAGGGCTTGAGAACAATCCTAAATTCGTCATTAAATTCATAAGCATGTATGTGTTTTATGTATGTGTTTTGGATATCCTAGAAAACCAACTCCTCAATGACTCCATGCCACACTATTTAGAAAATAAGTAGAGTTAAGAATGAGCTGCTTCTTATTTGTTTTTCTTATCTCCCCTTCTGTGTCATCATTTCTTTTCTTTGCATCCATATCCTTTAAATTTCATATTTTCCAGAGAGTCTATCACTTGTGTTGGACACAAGCAGCCCCAGATCAAGGGATATGAAGGAGACATGAGACTCAAGGAAGAGATCTCTTAATGAAAATCATGAGTCAGAAACATTAAGACATTTTTTCTCTCCCCCAGTGGCTTAAAATCTCTTCCACTACCTCCCAACCCCAATATGTCTCCCTTTTCCCAGTTCCAAGAAGATAAAAGATTTAATTTTATTTTTACCAATCTATGTGGAAAAATCTACACTTTATGATTGTCACTTATTTTAGGATTGTAAGCATTAATAAACAGAGAATATGTATCTTCAATAGTAGCCTTACTTTTTTAAAGGAGTGTGCAAACGTAGCTTTTGCTGGCATTGTTTTGAAATAAATAGAAGGCTCTCAGTAAACTTTTACATTACTCTGCAACATGTTTTGTTAGAAAAGCCTGTGGTAGTATCTAAAATTGTGTAAATCATCAGTTTTTAATCTGGCAGGAAGTAGATAGTGGCCCATTAAACTTTCGTAATTAAATTTTCCCTGTACTCCCTCATAGAACCATTATCTGAGTTTTCTAATTAACACAAGAGGAGGGAGTCAATTCAGATTGATGGGATCTAGAGCCATCCCCTTTCATTTTAATGACCTTTAATAAACTTTTATTACTATTGATATTGATAATTATAATACACCCTTTAATTCTGCAATGTGATTCTAAGGACCTTTTCAAAAATTGCAAAATTCACCTTTAAAGCGAGACTAGACAGAATCATTATATTCCCAAATGCTGTGCATTTAAGGCAGTGACTTTAAACAAGTTGAAGGGTGGGTAGATATTGTATTGTTGGTGTTTTCTTTCCTTAAGCCACAGTGCTGGACCTCTGTCCTTACACAGCCTCCAAATTTCATAGCGTAGCTCCCCCAAGAATGGCAGCTGGGCTGAATTGGGAGGTGGTTTTTGATAAATAATCCTTAGGGAGATAGGTGGAGTTTACTAAATTTGTCTTGTTTACAATTGGAAAGGCATTGAGACCAGGAGGCCAGATGCCCAAGAGGATAAGTCATTAGGCAAGCAGGCTGGTTTCCCAGAATGTTTTCTGGAGATCCTGCCAGAGTTTTACATAATTCTACATCCTCTTGGAGCTGCCATTCCTGTCATTGGAACTGATCCTTCCAAGTGAGAAAATGAATTTGCCAACAAGAACAAATAAGCGCTGAGAAGAAAATTTCCATTATTGCTTATAATTTGCTTCAGAAATTGGGGTACTAAGAGGATAAGTTACCAAGGTCATGTATATAGTAAATGATGGAGCTAAAATTTAGCTTATGTTGTAACTCAAGTTATACTGTTTGCAAAATCACAATGGGTAACCTACATGGGACTTCAGGTACCTCAGGTAAAGAAATCAAAAGTTGTAAATATGAGATCTACCAACCTTGCGGTGTTTAGAAGAGACTGAATGGAATGGTTTGAAACTCCCCTCATCTATAAAGTGGGAAATAAAATACTTTATACCATAGAAATATGAGGATTAAATGAGATAAGGTATAAAACATGCTTAGCATATTCTGATTCAACAAATATTATTTCTCATTTTTATTATAAATATTATTTTCATCATACCTCACCTTTTCAAAGTTTAGTGCTTTGATATCTCAATACATGAACAAAAAAGTATATATTAAAAATAAAAGTCAAATACTTATATGGCAGAGGAGATACTATGATTATGGAGGTAGTTTTCCCAAGGTGAGGCTCATCCATTGCACTTGGGGTGTGCGTTAGCAATTTCCCCAAATGTGAGAAACTAGACTGTATAATTTATGGTGATGGGGGACTGTATTTGTGCTTTCACCTAAAAAAAAATTAAATGAATGAAAAAAAAATTTTCAGTAAAATAAAAGCCTAGACTTACCTGCAAGAAGAGATAGCAAAGACCTGTTCAAGATCACAAATATAAGATGTGATCATTGAATTCAAAGATTTTATAATCTAGCTGCTACAGTAATCTAAGGATAAAGTTTATATGGCCTGTTGTTAAATAATAGCAGGAAAAATAGAGAAGAAAGAAAAAATCTGAGAGATTTTAAGTGGCAATAATAATGATTAGAAACCAGACATGTTTTAAAATACTTGTGGAGAAGTTCTGTTTTATGATGCATTGGAATACTTGGGACCAAATATACCTTCCTACTGAAACAACTAGACAAATGGGGGAATATATGACACAGTGGTTTTTGGGACAGTACAGAACTGCGATCTATTAGAGAAAGGAAATAAATGAAGCAAGCCATACAACTGCCCCATCTTTCTCTCTGGAGGAACTTTCCAGACTGTGGTGTATTAAGGAAATCCCAAAGAAAGCATGGCAATCTCATCGAGTTGAGGAGATACAGATCAGGACTTGGGAAGACTGAGGTGACTCAAAAGGAGAGAACAGTGTGGAGAAAAAGCTCCAGAAATACTGATAGGGGTCTTGTGACTGTTGTTGTATACTAAACTGCACATGAGTAAGGTAAAAATCCATGAGGCCAGGCAAACAACAACTCAAGAGTTGAGGGGCTGAAAGCCACCTTCATTGGAGACCCCAAATTAGTACACCTTCACAGTGATGCTAAACTAGCCTCAGAATAAAGGAAATTCTAGATCCGGGATTGGCAAACTAAGGTTATGGGTCAAATCCAGTCTGTGACCTGTTTGTGTAGGGCCCACCAAATAAGAATGGTTTTTACATTTTTAAAAGTTTGTTTAAAATAAAAAGGAGGAAGAGGAGGAGGAAGACATGTAACTGTGATTGGATGTGATGTAGAAAGCTTAGAATGTTTACTACCTGGCTCTTTATAGGAAAAGTTTACTGACCTGCCTTAAAAAGTCTCTAAAAAATAATCCTTGAAATAATCAAACTGATCCTCAGTTAATTTAACTGTCTGGCTAAACAAAGTTCATTATTTCAAATAAATAAAATTCAACATTTAACAGTGTATAGTCATAATTCCTAGTACCCAACAAAAAAATATTAGACATGTAAATAAGCAGGAAAATATTTTTTTCCATAACCAGAAGAAAAATCACTCAATAGAAATAGCTCAGAAATGATAGAGATGATGAAAGAAGCAGACAAAGACTTTCCACAGAGATTGTAAACATGCCCAAGGATTTAAAAGAGAACATAGATATAATGAAGAGAGAAATAAGGGATATATAAATAAAGCAAATTGAACTTTCAGGGATGAAAAATACAATAGCCTAAATGAGAAATTTACTGTGAGGGATTAATAGCAGATTAGATGCTGCAGCAGAAGATTGGCCAAATTGTAGACTTATCAGTAGAAATTGCCCACACTGAAGCACAGAAGAAAAGAAAAAGTCTGAAAAAGTGAACTTACAGTACAATATAAGATGAATTAACATATGCGTAATTAGAATCCCAGAAAAGAAGGATGGAGAGGAAAAAAATAGGGGAGGAAACAACAGTAAACATTTTTCAAGTTTGATGAGAACTGCAAACCACTAATCCATAAAGCTCAATAAACCCCGAGTAGGATAAACACCAAGGAATCACAGCAAGACAAAAAAAATCGTGATATAGATAAAATATTAACACAGTCAGAAAAAAGACCCATTACACAAAGAACAATAGAAATAAAAATGAAAGTGAGCTTCCTGTCTCAAACTCTGCAGCCATAATCTGAAAGAAAAACCTCAACCTCAAATTCTGTAAATATCAAAAATCTCTCTCAAAATGAAGGTCCATGAAAGCAATGAATATTTGGAATTTGAAATTTTTAGAAAATACCATTTATAAAAGCATCAAAAAAATTAAATATCTAAGTATAAATCTAACAAAACATGTATAAAATCTGTATGCAGAAAATTGCAAACTTGGATTAAAGAAATCAAAGAAGATCTAAATAAATGAAAAGATATTCTGTGATTCACAGATTGGTAGACTCAATATTGTTAAGATGTCAACTCTGCCCAACTGACCTTTAGATCCAATGTCATCCCAATCAAAATCCCAGTGAGATATTTTGTAGATATCAATAATATTATAAAGTTTACATGGAAAGGCAGAAGATCTAAAATGGCCAACACAAAAAAGAACAAAGTTGGAAGACTTACACTACCAGATTTCAAAACTTATTACGAAGCTATCAAGTTATGAAAAGACAATGATGAATCTTAAATGCATATTTCTAAGTTTAAAAAGCCAATCTCAAAAGGCTACATACTATAATTCCAATCATATGACATTCTGGAAAAGGCAAGACTATAGAGACAATTAAAACATCAGCGGTCACTAGGGGTTTGGCAGTAGAGGAGCAAAAAGTTGAATAGATGAAGCACAGCGGATACTTTTTTAGAGTGGTGAAACTATTCTGTATGATGCTGTAATTGTGGATACATGATATTATACATTTGTCAAAACACATTGAATTTTATAGCCCAAAGAGCATAACATACACAGATTTGGGAAAAAAAATCATTTAGGAGGTTGGGAGAATACCAAGATAGAATGCCGAATGTTACAACACAATCTGGCTATATTATATTTATGCATTTATACAAATGTATCAAACAACCTCACTGAAGAGAGTGGGAGAAAAGGTGCTTACCTTAGTAATGTTAGAAATGAGTAGAGTTTTTAAAGTGAACAAGAAACTGTACATAAGCATTGTGCTCTAGTTGATAAAGTTGTACCTTACAGAAACATGGATTAATAATTCTGATACTAATAAAATTGAATGCTAGTAAATGGATGGTGGATGGTAGGATTCAGGTTTGTCATTCTTAGAATGGGAGTTTACAAAAAAGTAGGTAGAATGATTCTTGTGCTAATGTATTAGAGTTGGAGACATCAGCATGAACTCATGTTTAGCTTAATATACATATAAATCTTCAAATACAGAAATAGTTACAGGTGTATATTTATACATGGGATAGTATCCATACACACATATTTTCTCTCTGTCAGCTGAAGGGGCCTAGAAGAAGTGACACCCTAGTAGCAATAAGCATTCCTATCATCTGGATCTTGGTTTCTACTATGACTCTCCAATTAAAAAAGCCACGGTCTTTGAAGAAATGGCTGATCCTAGGGCCAGGGCAGAAAATACACAAAATAAATCTGGAGCATCTTGTAGTGCTGGAAAGTAAGGAGGTATTCAAATAAATAAACAAACCAAGTCCCACAATGATGGGTGTACGTCAAAGGAACAGAGGACAGCAATTTGAGCAACCAAGTAAATAAACTAGTGCTGTATTATATCAATCAATCAATAAACTATTTTTAAAAAAGATAAGAGGCTCTTTATAAATTATTTTGTAAGACATTATGATTCTAACACCAAAACCAGTCAAAGATATTATAAGAAAAGGAAACTACAAGTCAAATCCCTCATGAGTATAGATGCAAAAATTCTTAACAATATAGTATTAAATCAAATCGAGCAATATGTAAAAGAGGATAACTGTAGTGGATTTGTATGGCATCAACTTAGCTAAGCTGGAATTTTGTTTTCCAAAATGTCTCTCTATCCATAATTTTAAGTTAGCATTGGCTGAAGAAACACTTGCATGGGATATGGAAGGTGAAAATGAAGCTACAGCCATATTGCTTTTACACGTGGAAGGTTGATGTAGCCACCTGATGTTGTTATAGAGCACACACATAGTCAATGATCGGCTGGCTCACCTTGTTGGCAATGCACAGTAGCCGGACTTTTAGTTCCTTTAGCTCCTGTTGGATTACCTCCTTTAGCTTTTCTGAATCCAGGGCCAGAGTGTGCAGCTCCGGAAGCAGCAGCTGAGCCTGCAGCTTCTCCAGCTCCTGCCAGATCTCCTCCTTCAGGTTCTTTGAATCCTTGGCCAGCGTATACAACTCTCGGGGCAGCCGCCAAGCCCACAACTCTTCCAGCTCACACTGAATCTCTTTCTTCAGGTTCTCCAATACTTGGGCCAGTCACAGCATCAAAGATAGAAGTAATAGCAGTACATAAAATATTTAGCTAGCTCCCACAACTACATAAAGCCAAATTCCTATAATAAATCTCATAGTCCATATCAAGTATAGTGGTTCTTTTCCTCTGATCAAACTTTGATTGATGCAATAATATGTCATGACTAAATGGAATTTATCCCAGGAATGCAAGGTTTGTTTAACATTTAAAAATCTGACAATATAATTCACCACAGTAACAGATAGATGTAACAATTCTGTGATTATCTCAGTAGGGACATAAAGAAATATGAAAAAATTTTAAACCCAACAGCTATTTATGATACAAATGATCAGCACACTAATTATAAAAGAAAACTTCTTCAACCTAATAAAGGACATCTATGAAAAACCTGTAGTTAATATCATATTTAATGGTGAAAGACTGAATGCTTTTTGCCTATCAGGAAGAAAGCAACAGTGTCCAGCTTTACTACTTCTATTTTTTTTCCTTTTCCTAGAGAGAGGGTCTTGCTCTGTCACCCAGGCTGGAATGCAGTGGCACGATCATAGCTCATTGCAGCCTCAAACTTCTGGGTTCAAGTGATCCTCCTGCCTCAGCCTCCTAAGTAGCTGCGATTACAGGCATGAATAACTACACCTGGCTCCTAAAAACATGAAATATGTATGGATAAACACAATATATTATGTGCAAGACTTGTACACTGAAAATAATCTCAGATTATTGCTGTGATAAATCGAAGAAGATCTAAGGAAATGGAAAGGCTTCCTATAT
>CAUYSK010038478.1:0-59373 GCA_963575035.1 Avahi laniger | reverse complement strand
GTCACCCTACTCTGCAATCCAACATTGTACTTATTCCTTCTATCTAACTGTATGTTTGTACCCCTTAGCCCAGTTCTTTTCACCATCCCCCCTCATACCCACTTACTCTTCCCAGTCTCTGTTATCTTCCACTCTCTACTTCCATGTAATCAAATTTTTAGCTCCCACATGTAAGCAAGGACATATGATATTTGCCTTTTTGTGCCTCCCTTATTTCACTTTTGATAATGACCTCCAATTTCATCCACATTGCTGCACTTGACATGATTTCATTCTTTTTTATGGCCAAATAGTATTCCATTGTGTATATGCACCACATTTTCTTTATCCATTCATCCCTTAATGGACACTTAGGTTTATTCCATGTCTTTGCTACTTTGAATAGTGCTGCAATAAACATGTGAGTGTATGCATCCCTTTGATATAGTGATTTATTTTCCTTTGGGTAGATACCCAGTAGTGGGATTGCTGGATTGAATGGTAATTTTATTTTTAATTTTTGAGAAATCATCATACTGTTTTCCATTGTTGCTGTACTAGCTTACATTCCCACCAACAGTGTATAAAAGTTCCCTTTTCTCTGCATCTTCACCAACATCCATTATTTTTTGTCTTTTTAATAATAGCCATTCTGACTAGGGTAAGATGATGTCTCATTGTGGTTTTAATTTCCATTTCCCTCATGGTTAGTGATGTTGAGCGATTTTTCATTTTTTGGGAAATGTCTATTCATGTCTTTTGCCCACTTTTTATGGGGAGTTTTTTTTTCCTGTTGAGTTGTGTGAGTTCCTTGTATATTCTGGATGTCCATCCCCTTTCAGATGAATAGTTTGCAAATATTTTCTCCCATTCAACAGATTGTCTCTTCAGTCCATTGATTATTTCTTTTGCATTGCAGAAGCTTTTTAGTTTAATATAGTTCCATTTGTCTATTTTTGTTTTTGTTGCCTGTGCTTTTGAGATATTCCTCATATATTCTTTGCCTAGACCAATGTCTAGGAGAGTTTTCCCTAGGGTTTCTTCTAGTATTTTTATAGTTTCAGTTCTTATGTTTAAGTCTTTAATCCATCATGAGTTGATTTCTGTATATGTTAAGAGATAGGGGTCTAGTTTCATTCTTCTGCATGTGACTATCCAATCTTTATCTGTGAAATTTTTTAATGAATGTTTTGTTTTCATACATACACCCCAGGGAGTGGCTTGATCATTACTCAAGAAGTGAGGATTGTCTTTGTGATGGTTAATAGTGGGTGTCAACTTGACTTGATTAAGGGAGCCCTAGACAGCAGGTAAAGCATTACTTCTGGTTGTGTCTGCGAGTGTTTCTGGAGGAGATTGGCATGAGTTGGTGGACTGAGTGGGGAAGATCTGCCCTCAATGTGGGTGGGCACTATCCAATTGCTGGCCCCGATAGAACAAAAAAAGCAGAGGAAAGGCAAATTTGCTCTTTCCCTCTTCTGGACCTGGGACACCCTTCTTCTCTGCCCTTGGACATCAGAACTCCAGGTCCTCTGGCCTCGGCACTCCAGGATTTGACCACTGCCCCCCACCCGCTGCCCGGTCCTCAGGACTTTGGCCTCTGCCTGAGTTACACCACTGGCTTACTCTGGTTCTGAAGCCTTCAGACTTGGATTGAGCCATGTTCTTCCCTCTCCTCTTTCTCCAGCTTGCAGATGATCTATTTGTGGGGACTTCTCGGCCTCCATAATCACATGAGCCAATTCCCACCTAAAATCCCCTTTCATGTATCTCTGTGCAGTCATGCATCACTAATGATGCTGATACCTTCTGAGAGGTGCATCATTAGGCAATTTTGTCATCATGCTGTCATGCAGTGCACTTACACAAGCCTAGATGGTACAGCTACTACACACCTAGCCTATATGATACAGCCTATTGCTCCCACGTGACAAACCTGTACAGAATACTGTAGGCAACTGTAACACAATGGTATGTATTTGTGCATCTAAATATATCTAAATATAGAAAAGGCCCAGCAAAAATATGTATAAAAGGTATATAAAAACAATATACCTGTAGAGGGCCCTTACCACGAATGACCTGCAGGACTGGAAGTTGCTCTGGTGAGTCAGTGAGTGAGTGGATGTGAATGCCTAGGACAGTACTGCACCCTACTGTAGACTTTATAAGCACTGTACACCTAGGCCACATTGATCTATAAAAAAATATTTTTCTTTCTTTAATAATAAATTAAACTTAGCTTCCTGTAACTTTTTTACTTTTTATATTTTTAATTTTTAAATGTTTGACTCCTTTTGTGGTAACACAGCCTAAAATGCAAAACCTTTTCTATGACTGTACAAAAATATTTTCCTTCTTTATGTCCTTATTCTATAAGCTTTTATATATTTTTAAAATTCTTAACTTTTTTACTTCTTAAACTTTTTTGTTAGGAACTAAGACACAAACACATATGTTAGCCTGGGCCTACACAGGGTCAGAGCCATGAACATCACTGTCTTCCACCACCACGTCTTGTCCCACTGGAGGGCCTTCAAGGGCAATAACACGCGTGACAGCAAGGAGCTGTCATCTCCTACGATAACAATGCCTTCTTCTGGAATCCCTTCTGAAGGACTTGCCTGAAGCTGGTTTACAATTAACTTTTTAAAAAAAAATGTAAGTAGAAGGAATAAAATATATTGTTGCTATAAAACAACAATAAAAAGTATAGCATGGTAAATACATAAACCAGTAACATAGTCATGTATTGTCATTATCAAGTATCATGTACTATGCATAATTATATGTGCTATAGTTATATGAGGGCTGTCCAGAAAATATCCAGCCATTGTTAATATAATGAAAATGGTTGCCTGGCAGGATACTTTCTGGACAGACCTCGACTGCAACTGGCAATGCAGTAGGTTTGCTTGCGCCAGCATCACCACAAACACGTGAATAGTGCATTGCACTACTATGTTATGATGTCTACATCACTAGGCCATAGGAATTTTTCAGCTCCATCATACTCTTACGGGACCGCCATCATATATGTGGTCCATCATTAACCAAAATGTTGTTATTTGGCGCATGACTCTGTGTGTATGTGTGTGTGTGTGTGCGTCCTGTTGACTCTGTCTCTCTGGAGAACCCTGACCAATATAGTCACATCCAGAGCAGCAGCATCCAGCAAAACCCTGTAAAGAAGACATTAAGGAGGCAGATTTGGGGGGAGCAGGTGGCAAACTGAGTATGGGGGTGAGAGCAGGAGACAGTGATTCTCACAAGTCCAGCCTGGGTGCCTTGATAGTTTTGAGAACAGGAAAGACGAGGAAAAGAGAAGTAGGCATGGGATTAGGGACAAGATAAGTTAAGAAAAGTTGGGTGGCTGACGTGGCAGGACTGCCAAGGAAGATGACTTGGTGAGAACAAGCTGAGTGCGGAGAACGGCGGACAAAGACAGAGCCCAGGGAGCCACTCTCACAGGGCTGAGAAGACATAGCAGTAGAGACAGGACAGGAACCAGGAGCCATGTAGAGCAGAAGCCAAGGGAGGGAGAGCTGGGGGGGGAGTGCCCCGCACTGCGTGCCTCCTAGAAGCTGGGGTCCCATGTCCCACGATGCCCAGGACAGTTGGCTGTCTGCCTATGGTCTCAATGTAACTATTTATAGTATCTCCTCTCTCTCAAAAACTATGTGGTCACCCTAAATTGGCCATCTGCAAGCCAGAAAGAGGCAGTCACAAGAAATCAAACCCATCCAGATCTTGATCTCAGACTTCCAGCCTCCAGACTGTGAGAAAATTAATCTCTGTTGTTTAAGGCTCCCAGTCTGCGGTATTTTGTTATGACAGCCCAGCTGGCTAAGGCAAATGGGAAGGGAGGGAACAGAAGGTACAATTTAGACACATCTATTAATTTAAGGGGCAAGATGTTGGTCAGAAGAAGTTCATCCAGGCAGTCTCGACTCTCAGGAAACAGAAGGCAAACCTGTCTGTTGAAAATGAGCAGGAGGTGGGAGGTCAGGAATTTGAGAGGACATGTGGCCACCAGGGAGCACCTCTGAGAGCCGTGGGTATGGGAAACAACATGGGACATGCGGGGATCTGGAGAGGGCTGGAAACCTCAAAAGTCCTGGGGGCACGATGAGCTGGGACTGCAGGGCACGATTAACCAGGGATGCCCCCTGCCCCCTGGTGCCCCTTGGAACCTGTAGACACAGGGTGTTGAGGCTGGGTGGGCCTAGGACAGTCTCATTTCCTCGAGTCCACGTGCACGCTGGGCAGCCTCTGCGTGTAATGTAAGCAAGTAGACAGGATCTAAATGCTGTGGGTTTACCCTGGGCTGCAGGTTGTCCCCAAGTGAAGGTCAATGGTGAGAACCCTCAGCTTGCTGAGGGCAAGGAAGCAGAGACCAACTCGGAGCCCACTGGAGGGGGACACTCTGGCAGTGGGCTCTACCCCTGGGTACGAAATCTGGGCTTCCAGCAAGGGGTGCCAGGAAGAGAGGCTATGCCATTTCTCTGCATGAGAGGAAATCTGGTCCCTCCCAGATGGGCGGGGATAATGGGAACAAAGGGTGCAGGGAGGAGGGCTCTGTGGAGACTCCAAAAGGTGATGCCAAAGCCAAGAGATGGACTCCCCTAACCAGTCTGGGAAATGCTATCTCCTGCTGTTTGATTTTGTGACCCCATACTCATCTCTGGCCCCCTTAAGAAACATTGTGTGTAATTCAGTATTTTTTTATGCTTCTTAAATTGATTAGATTAAATGAAAATGAATGTCATTTTGAGATTTGGGAGAGAATTTTAAGACAGCCCATTGGGCACCAAAACCCCAGAGCAGGCCTCTTTATTGGAGCAGACACATGTGCTGGCTAAGAACACCTGGGTTTGAGTTCTCATGTCACCATGTCCAGCTGGGTGACCTCGAGTGAATGGTTCAATGTCTCTGCAAGCCTCATTTCCTCATCTGCACAATGGGGGCAATAATTCTTGATATGAAAATTAAATCAGCTAGTGCTGGGAAGGACCCAGCAGAGAATGTGGTATAAAATAAGAGCTCAATAAGAAAGCCTTTATCATCATCATCATAATCATTTACTTGTTAATTTTAAGAATAATAAAAACTTAAAAAGAAATCCACAAATACTTCTTCAGAAAATTAGGAAGTGATTTTTCAGATACACAAAAAATCCCAAGGGACCCTCTTCTGAAGAGTCTCAATAGCCAGACCCCCAGAAAACCCTCTCAGACCTTCCCAAGATTCTGCTCACTGTGCCGCCACAGGACTTGTCAATCTCTGGACCCAGATGCACCACGGAATGGGAAGGGGACCGCCATGTGGCTTCTGTGTGCCAGACCTGGGCGGGTGGAATAGATCAAGGAACCCATTCCCCGCAGAAGTCTATTGTCCAGTTTGGAAACGTTTCCGTCCTCTGACTCGGATGCCCTCTCACCAGCCCCACTGCCCAAATCCAACATGAAATGAACACCTATTCTTAGCCCTGGTAATGTATCTCTCCTGAAACATGACAATAAGGCAATGGTTCTCAAGCAGGGACAATTTACCCCCAGAGAACATTTGGCAAAGTCTGGAGACATTTTCTGTCATCATAACCTTGGAGAGATGTTACTGGCTTCTAGTGGGCGGAGGCCCAGGGTGCAGCCAGACATCACACAAAACACAGGACAGCTCCCACCATAGAGAACTATCAGCCCAAAATGTCCATAGTGTCAGAGTTAAGAAACCCTGTTTGATGGAAAACCACAGTCCCCCACACCTCACTTAACTCACTGAGGTTGGCAGGTTGGCAGCTTTCTAGGTGCCATGGATGAAAAAGCCCTACCTTGAATGATAATTTTTCATTGCTTAACACATTTATGTACAATTGAGCAAGCAATGATTGCTTTCAAGATGTGACTCTTCATTGCTTGTTGTTATATCATCCTCATTCATTCAACACACACTCTTTGAGCTCCCTCTCACACCATGACAGGCTCTGGGAATAAAGAACAAACAACTGTGTCTTCTCTGCCCGGGGCCTCACGACTTGCCCGCATGGCACACACACGTGGGGCACCCACCTTGAGCAGACGCTTTGAGGCCTTACCTTGTTGCTCCCACCCCGGTCCTCCCACCCTCCCTGGCTCCCAGTATCTGCGCCCTTGGCGCTGCCTTTCTCGACTGCCAGTGACCGCCCCGTCCTGGCGCTATGTCGGATGGTGCCTGGGAGCTGGCTCGGGTCAGATCCCGGAGAGCTCATTTTCTCCTGGTCCGACCCAGCCTTTACACATGCTCTTTTCTCGCCCTCTTGCCCTTGTAGATTGTCACGACCACCAGACTCTCCCCTGCTATCCCTGCTTTCTCCTCTTCATCCTGACTGGTGCCTTCCTTACTCTGAAATCACCAGACTTTTGGCCCCAGGACCTCAGGTGCTCGAAGCAATGGAGATAGTGGATCACAGAGCCACCGATCCCTCTAGTCAGCATCCCTCAATTTAAAAAGTAGACCCGGAACTTGGTAGAAAGGAACAGAACAGCCGAAACACCCCTTCCCATCAGGCTACTGCCTGGGGGCGCTAAGGCAGAAGAGAGAGGCTGGTTTCTTCAGAAGCACTGAGTGTTTCCTAGTACTTTTCTTCTTACGTCCCTGGCACTCCGGTGGAGTTGGAAAAATCACAAGTGATGGGCTGGAAATGAGGGTTTCTGTCAGAGGCAGCAGGCGCAGAAGGGTGGGGCCAGCATGACAGCCTCCACCTGCCAGCGTTACTGTCAAGGATTTATTAAGTTCCCAGAGTCTGCTCTTAAGAGGGAAAAGAGTTTAAGGAAGGGAGTGGTTAAGTTAGCACCCTGTAACTCTAGGACTCATTTACATTAAGGAAGAAACTCATGATGACTAACGAGCCAGGATTCTGATGGTGCCTTTGTCCAAGGTGTAAGCTAATACTTGCATGGGTAGGTGGCCAGTGGTAGGACCTGCACTTCGTGCAAGCTGTCTTAATTGCCACTCTTTTTATAAGCCTATGAGATGCCAGCACCACATTAGACTCTTTACATATATTAAATTGTAAATGAACCAATTTAAACCTCCTAAGAACTACATTTTACAAGTGATGAGATTGAGTTTAATTGCCTTGGGAAAAAATAGCCTTCCCTTTTCTAAAAGCTTTAAAGAAGTATTGGATTTTGCCCCAAGAAAACCTGAATATTGGGTAGCAGTATTGGGTTAGAGGTACATTTAGGCAGGGATCAGAGTTCTAGACAGGATAAGAGTTGAAGACATCCATTAATCTAAAAGTAATTAAGATCCCGGATTCAAAAGTGTTATAACCTGGGACAATCTGAGTCCAGTTCCTTTAACGAAGTGGTATCTAACAGGCCTAAGCATTCACTGAGTATTTCAGCCTGTGGCAGATTAGAAAGCGTGTAAGTTAAAAGAAGACTGGGTGGCTGGCTGTGGTGGCTCACACCTGTAATCCTAGCATCTGGGGAGGCCAAGGTGGGGGGATCACTTGAGGCCAGCAGTTTGAGACCAGCCTGGGCAACATAGCAAGCCCTGTCTCTACAAAAAATAAAAAAATTAGCCAGGTATGGTGGTACACATCTGTAGTCCTAGCTACTAGGAAGGCTGAGTCAAGAAGATTGCTAGAGCCCAGGAGTTTGAGGTTACAGTGAGCTGTGATCAGGCCACTGCACCCCAGCCTGGACAAGAGAATGAGACCTTGTGTCTTGGAAAAAAAAAAAAGGGTGAGAAGATCTGAGTTCAAATCCTACTTCTACCACTGCTACCATATTTTCAAGACTAGATTTAAGATCATGCTCTTACAGTTAGGTGTCCCTAACAACCATTTGGGAAACTTGTTTCAAATACAGGGCACAAAAAAAGAGAAAAGAATGAACAAACAAAAAGAAGTCTCAAAGAAGTTTCTCTCAGTGCTCAAGCTCAAAGGGTGTGTATTGGGGAGGAAGGCGTCTGTGGCAGTGGGGCAGGGGTGGGGAACAGATGTGTCAGTAAATAATTACAATAATGTTCCAGGTAAAAGTTCTCATGAGCTGCATGGGGGTAGGAATGGCAGAGGGAGTGTGCCCAGTGTTTCTTATGGGGGGCGCCTCAGAAAACTACCCCCTTTGACCACACCACTTTTTGGGTTCCACTTTCAAGGGACTCTTCTGACACCTCCCTATATGGAGGGAGGGAGTAGTAATAAGCAGTTTGGCCTCAATGACCTCCCCCATTAGGAAGATGCCTGTGATCTCCCTCAAGGAGGATCCCCAAAGATTATGTGAATACCCTTAAGTTTATAAATCAAATGTCTGACCACCCAGAGTTCAAACAAACAGAAAGAAATCAGGATTTCAGAGGCTGGGAAATAGTCCAGCCAAAGTAGGTCAGTTCCACTCCTGTTTATTAAAGGAGTTCTCTGCCAAGAAGTGTGAGATACAACCTCAGGTCTGGGTAAACCCATAAAGTAACCAGAGAACCACAGCTATACACAGGAAACCATCTTATAATAATATAAGGCAGTACACAAGTGTGTGAAAATGAAATGTAAATCCAAGGTGCAGTGGACAGAGCCCTGGGTGACTGGGAATCAAGAAATCTGGATGCTAGTCCCGGCTCTGCTACTAACCTGCTGATCTCAGGCAGGTGTCTTTTCTTGGGGGATCTCAGTTTGTTCACTTATAAAATCAGGAATTGGACCTCAGCATAATGAAGCATCCTTCCAAGGTACACTGAAGACTGGAACCAAGCAAAGGCTCTCATTTTCCCCTCAGTTATGTTTGAGATAACCTGGGGATCTCCTTGAGATAAAAATGTAGGCTGACCCTCAATCCTGCAGGCCAGGTACTAGCTATGACAGCCGCAAAGTTATTGCAAATACTTAGGAAGGAGGATGGGAGGGTCCTAAGAAAGAAGATGTTGCCTCTCCTGCCCCTAGCCATGGAATAATACACCTGCAGGCTGCCTCTGCCTTTGAACTGTCCCCCAACTTCCCAGGTGGCATTTCCTCAAATTGGGAGTTGAGACCAGAGTGGGTACTATTGCTCTAGCATCTTCCAATGCCAGCATGGGTACAGAAGAAAAGGGGCTCCAAGGTTGCAAGGGAGCTCCTATGAGCTCCAAACTCCATTCTGCCAAACTGCAACTGCTGGAATGTCACAGAGCTGCCAGAAAGATGGGCATCTCCTGAGTGTCAAGGCTCTCATCAGCTCCAGGAGCAGAGGTTTTTCTTATAATCAGACAGGAGTGGAGTAAAGGAAGACAAGGTTGTTGGACACAGGAGAACCTTGTCCAGGACAGAGACTCAGAATTAGGTCCCCAAGTGCTTTCCCAGAGGAATTTCTTAGAACGGAGGCCTCGGAGCTAGTTTGGAATGCTAGACAGAAGGGATGATTCCAGAATCTACCCTCCACTCCTGACCCCCTGCCCTCTCCCCATTCCTCCCATCCTGCCCATCTGGATGAGGCCACTCTCTCATTCTCAAATCCCAGAGGGAGAAGCCCCAGACACCCAGGAGTTTCTGTGGGAAAGAAAAACAAACCACCCACCCTGTCGCCTTCTCTTTCCTCTTCCAGCCCCTCCCTGGACCTGGCTTGTGGGGACCAGCAGCTCCAAGGAACCACCAGACATGCAGACACCGGGGAGTCAACTGGCAACGGAGGGGCGGGGGTGGAGGTTTGAGCGCTGCAAACGGTCCCATCACAAACCGGGAAGCTCCAGCCAGCTGAGCCATGGCTGAGGTTTTCCCATCTGCATCCTGGCCTGTGTGAAAATGTCAAGGCTTTGGGGAGGACGGATGTGGGTTTCAATCCTCTTTTTCCGACTTGGGGCAAGGTTTTTTTTTTTCCTCTCTGAGCCTTGGTTTCCTTGCCTATGAAGCGAGGGTGCTAATTCCAGCCTCCGTAGGCGATTACAAGGTTTCAATGAAATACTGGAGCAAAGCGCCCAGCACACAATGGGCACTGCCAGGGACGGCTCCAGAATTTCCGTCTAGGACGGACTAAGAGGCACAGGCTAGAGGGAGGGCTGGGGTGGAGGGCAGGGGGGTTTGTCTTAGAGCTGCGGTCCCGGTCCCCGCGCATAGGCTGTTTTTATCTTTGGGGAGGGGGCCAGCTGGAGAAGGGCTGGTAGAGATTAATGCTGGGCGGGGTGGGAGAAGAGTTCCCATTCCTCAGCAGAAGCTCTGCTCGCGTCCCCCTCCACTCCCATCCCACGAGAGACCAGAGAGGGGGCGAGACCGCCGGCCCCCGGGCCCCTGCCCGCAGCGAGGCGAGGTACTCACCGTGTGCTTGGCGTAAGCGAGCAGCACCAGCAGCAGTAGCAGCTGCAGCGGCGGGGACAGGAGGGGACTCATGGTGCCAGGCGCGCTCTCCGCGGGCGCCCCGACGGCCGCCAGCCTGTGCGCTTGGCCCGCTCGGGAGCTCAGCACCCCGCGCAGTGTCCCCAGCCCCTGCCGGCCACCGCGCCCTGAGAAGCCATGGCTGGGCCACCTGACCCGCGGCGGGCCAGGGGACTGCTCCTCCTCGGACTAGGCGGTCGCGCGCGCTAAGCCGCCCGGCCCATTGATAAGGACGCGGCGCGGCCCGCGCGCCTCCACCCAGCGGAGACTGGCGGGGGCCGGCGCGCGAGCTGGCTGGGGAGGAGGCAGAGGGAGGGCGCTGGGGCCTCCAGCCGGTTCCCGCAAGCTTGGCTTGGGGCGGAGGAGACCTCGGAGGACTCGCCGGCTTAGCCTTCCACACCGCAACCCCGCCTCCCACCGCGACACCCGAAAGAGCCCTCTCTCCCTAGTCTAGGACCTACGCCACAAGCTTGCTGGGGGCCCATGGGCAACTTAGGCCACCTTGCTGAGTCTCGGTGTTCTCATCCCTAACAACACTCGAGTTGGAAAACGGTTGCGACACAGCAGGTGCCCGGTAAATGCCCATGACATGCATTCCCGTGGGGCAGCTGCCTTGCACTTTATTTCCGATTTTCACTTTGTTTGTCTTCATTATTAAAGTCATGAACGCTCACGCTAGGAAGTTGCACTCCCATGAGTGTCATCGCAAGGAAGCCTTTTGATGGTCGGTGAGACCAAGGAGGATCTGGGCACCAGGCATTTGGGGACTCCTGGTGAGGAATCGCCTGGGACCTTTGCACTTCTTGGCATCTCTGGGGGCTATTTAAGCCTAGGGCAGATATTGCCAGTAGCCTGCTCAACCCTTGTCGAGTGCTCGGAAGTCCTGGAGGTAGGCGTTCTCACCTCTAAGTACAAGGTGCCCCGAATGGCTTTAGTGGACCCATTTTTTCTTTCTCTGTACAGCTGCCCTTTCCCCTCCCCCTTCTCCCTCCTTTCTTGACCTTTCTCCCAGGCACTGTAAGTACAGCACCTCACTGAATTCTCCCCCAATCCTCTAGGTGATATCAAGCCTGTTTGACAGAGGAAGGCATTGGGGGTGGAGGAGGATAGATTAAGTGGCCAGGTACTTGTGACTGAATCCAAACGTCACAGAACAAATTCCTTTATTAAAAGGTCCTTTAGGCCGTGCGCAGTGGCCCACGCCTGTAATCCTAGCACTCTGGGAGGCCGAGGCGGGCGGATTGTTTGAGCTCAGGAGTTCGAGACCAGCCTGAGCAAGAGCGAGACCCTGTCTCCACTAAAAGAAATTGCCCTGACTATAAGATTAAGACAGAGGGAGCCAAATATCACTTTTATTAATAATAAAGTCGGTCTTGTCAAGTTTCAGTGTAAGAATGTCAGTTCTTGATGCACTCGTGGCCGAAGAATGACCAGATGCACCGAAGTCAGGAAAGCACAAAAATGAGGTTTATTGAGGAGAGAAAGATAGGATTCTAGAGCAAGAGCAAGATATAGGTTTACAGAGCATGACACATACACCACAGATGACGGCCGGACCCATTGTTGTAGCAAAGGGAGAGCAAAAGGAAGGACACAAAAAGGGACTGGTTATGGTCTGCATCTTGTTTTATACTGCCCAGATTGGGACCTCCCTCATGGCTCAGAGGTCACCATAGAACCACTTTGATTGGACAGTTGGGAGTTGTATGACCTGTCTTACTACGCATGCGTGTTGTTCTAAGTCAATTTCTGGACTCTGTGGTACCTGTGCTGCTTGGCCCCTGTGCTAGAGAGTCCTCTGCATTCTTTTGCAATTGACGCAATAAGTTCTGATTGGCCGATTCATAGGGTTTTCCCTCCTCCCCCAGGTATGGCAGTAGCTCAGAATTAGGGTGGGGCAGGACCAAGATGGGAGCCCCTGGTCCTTCTTGCCAGATGGGGCAATTGCACCAAGGCAACAGCACCCACTTTCGTTCCTAGGAGACCCGGAATCCCTCACTATCTACCTAACATTATCTCTCAATCGGGTCGAGATTTAGGCTAAAAAAAAAAAATGTTATTTTCTAGGCCCCTCAGACCTCAGCATCCTAAATATACATCAGAAAGTGCATGAGGTCGGGACTTGCAATTTTTACTGTATATATACTTCTGTGCTGCCTGAATATTTTCTGTAATGATTCTATGTATTGCTTTTTTGATTGAAAGAAATAAAAAGAAAACAACACAAAAATGTAATCTGTACTTCATACCAGAGCCTCATGATCTCCAATGAAAAAGCAAAACAACATTTGTTTTGGACAATTCAATAAATGTCTGGCCTGTGTAGCAAGGCACTCTCCCTTAAATGGGAAGCTCTGCCTTTCAGAGAGTTGAAAAAAGGATTTGAAGAGATCTGTGAAAGGCCCTTGTACAAGCTGTGGATGCAATTAGTGGCTTTGTAAAACCTGCCTGAGAAAACAGTTTCATAATAGGAGTAGAAGGCCAGCCATATGCTGGGAGTCTGCTAGAATTTGGGGTGTGTTGTTATATCCAGTGCTCCAGGACTACATGAGGAATGGGAGCCTGAGCCCCAGGAAAGATAAGTGCTTGCCTCCATCAGCAAGGGGGAGAGCCGGGATATGAACGCAGGACTGAGCCCAAGCCTGTGCTCTGAAGGAAATCAAATTGCACCCAAAATATACTTTGTGACATATTTTGGGATGGCTGTCCAGAGAGCCTGCAAATAGAAGTAGCCTTGCAAAGCCGTCTTTTGTGGGGGAGATCTGCATTGCGGAGAATCTGCACGATGCAGCCAGGCTTCCTCTGACGCCTCCTTCATCCAGATCTAGGAAGGATTAACTGAGAGTCTGACACCTTTCAATGTCTGAAAGAAACATTTACCGTCTGGTCTGTCTGAGGGCTACATGAACAAATTTCGATGACCCCTATATGTTGTTTTGGTTTTTTGTTTGTTTGTTTGTGTGTTTGAGACAGAATCTCGCTCTGTTGCCTGGGCTAGAGTGCTGTGGTATCAGCCTAGCTCACAGCAACCTCAAACTCCTGGGCTCAAGTGATCCTTCTGCCTCAGCCTCCTGAGTAGCTGGGACTACAAGCATGCGCCACCATGCCCGGCTAATTTTTTTCTATATATTTTTAATTGTCCAGATAATTTCTTTCTATTTTTTTTTAGTAGAGACGGGGTCTCACTCTTGCTCAGGCTGGTCTGAAACTCCTGAACTCAAACGATCTGCCAGCCTGAGCCTCCCAGAGTGCTAGGATTACAGGCGTGAGCCACCGCGCCCGGGCCCCCTATGTTTTTTACAGTCCTCTCCCTTAACTAACTATTTGACATTTTGAATTGTTTCCCAGAAATGGTGGATATTCTGCGAGATAGAGGAGTTCTGATTCTGAAGATCCCAGGGCAGAATTCCTTATACCAAGACTCACCATCTCCCTTTGGGTCCCAAAGCACTTGACCCCTCCTTAAAAAGTCTATGATCTCCCTTAGTTGGAGAGAGATGAATTCGAGGCAGCTTCTCCTATTCTCCCCACAAGACATCTTTTGTATTAAAAATTCCTTTCTTCCTTGGCAATCCTCATTGTCTCAGTAATTGGATCTTTGTGCAATGAGCAACTGCACCTCAACTGAAACCCCCTTGCAGTTTCAATAACACGTGTGAGGTTTCTGCTACATAACAGGACCACCTTTGCTAGCCAGCCCTCTTGTCCCCCTCACTTTTGCCACCGTAACCTGTTTTGCCACTGATCCAAGCCCCCATTCTTTCCGTAACCTCAAGATGGTATAAAAGCATCACCCATCTGGCCATTTATTTGAGGTCTCACACTTCGTAGGACTCCCATGCACATTAATAAATTTGTATGCCTTTTCTCCCATTACTCTGCCTTTTGTCAGCTGATTTTCAATGAACCTTCAGAAGGCAAAGAGGAAGTTTTCCCTTGGTCCCTACAGCCCTTTTCACTATCCTGGAATTCCTCTCAATCATGAAGATGACTTTCCGACCCTCCAGGCTTCCAAACCTCTTTTGCACACATCTCATTTGATTCTCACAAAGAGCTCGTGAGGTAGGTAGGGACCAGCAGTCAGGGGCTTAGCAAGAGAAGGAGAAACCACTGCTCAAATGGTTTAATTGAAGGAAGTTTAATGAGAGGACTATGTGCAGAGGGTGGTGAGGCTCCAGGAATCAGCAGCAGTCGACCTGAAGAGGGAAAAAGACTTTCTCCTTGACCAAACTTTAGTCAGGGTCCACTAGCCCTCTTCTCAACTAAGCCTTGACTTTGGCTCCCGTCCTGACTTCAGTTTCCCTAGCTCAGTCTCAGCAAGAATCCTGATAAGTTAGTTTAGTGAGAACTCCCACCCTGTACTTGGTATCTGATCACCCTTGATATCTGATTAAATTCCTCATCTCCCACCTTTTATGTGTGAGTCCTTGGGTTGCCATCGGTAATAATCCTATTAAGTAGGTTCAGCAAGAACACCCAGCCTTGATATCTACTCTTAGTAATTTTCTATCCACTGACCTCAACTCTGCTCCTTGGCTATAAATTCCCACTAATCCTTGTACTTGAAATTGAGTGTAATCTCTCTGTTCCATTGCAAAACCCCTATTGCAATAGTCTTGAATAAAGATTTACCATTTTAGCAAGTGTCAGAATAATTTTTTCTTTAATAAGAGGCAAGGAGAGAAAGCAGTGTTCCCAGAAGCTGACAAGAGCTGTCCCTGGGAGAGTGGTCACATTTAAGGGCTGTTGAGGCTCAGAAACCGACATCCCAGAACACGGCATTTTGACATGTTAAACTGAAGAAGCCTCAACATCCCTCTGACCTTCCCTCCAATCACTCTCTCTCCCAAAGTATAGGATGAAGTTCTTCTCTGATGTTCATTTATCTGCCTAAAATCCAGATGCACCAAAGGCAATAGTTATTTTCTTCCCTTCCTTGTTATCTCATTATCTATTGCAGGGAAGAGGAATAAGAATGTAACCACACCTGAACAGACTCTTTCACAAGATAATGTCTGTCTCTCAGACTCATCTAAATTCCGAAGAGAACTATTTACAACTTAATGTCTGTTCCCCAATCCATTCATTGTCCCTAGTAATCATTTATTGCCCCTCAACAGAATTCCTCTTCTCACCCCATTCTTTCTGCAATGTCAAGATGTTGTATAAGCTTCTGTGCCCCATTGAGGGGTTGGGTCTTCATTTTGAAGGCTCCAGCATACATAAAATAAATTTGTGTACTTTCCCTCCAATTAATCTGTCTTTTGTGAGTTGATTTTTCAGTGAAACTTTAGAGGGCAAAAGAACAGCTTTGCCTCGGCATCTACACTTTGGTGCAGTAAGCAACGTCACCAAAGCCACTCTGCTCTTCTGGAAGCGGCAGTGAAGGGACCCTATAACAGGAGAAATGGCCTAAAAAAGGGCAAAAATGTTTCCTGTCTTCCTAATACCTCCCCCACTCTTTTTGGGAATTAAAACCTAGCTCCCTGTCCCAGGCCAGTGATCAGGAGGGTCAGGGGAGTGTCCTTTGTTCTTTTACCACAGGAGATGGCTCAAGGGAATTGTCCGGTCAGAGGTCGAGATTGTCTTAGCCAAAGATACCACCAACTACAGTTGAACAGCAATAGCCTGAAGCTGAAAACTTCCCCTTCAAAAGCTCTGTGTTCCTGCTCAGAAGCAGAACATTGGTACTTTAAAATGGGAGTCTGCCAACCTCCTCATTTGCCAGCAAATTAATAAACTTTTCTTTCCTTCTCCTCAAACCACTTGTCCTTGTTCTTCTGATGCAGCCCTGGGGACAAGTGCCGAGCTTTCAGTAACAAACCCAGGCCATCAGCAACTGCATAAGGATAGGCATTTCTTCCAGCCAGGCTCCTGGCCTCTCTCTCTGTGCAATCTGGTTGAGAGAAAAATCACTGTCTCTTTTTCCTCTGCAAGGTTTTCATTAATGGAAAAAAGGATTTGTGTGACTAGTCTTGGTGTAGTGACTCTGGAGTGCTTTTTGGTACTTTGTGGCATGAACATTCATATTGTTTGATCTCTTTCCCCCCAGAAATAATCTTTGCCTTGTTTTTGTCTTTCTATGTTGTTCTGTCTTATTTTATGTCCTTAAGAGCTTGACTTGTGACAAAGTGGAAGCCCTCTCTCTTGGTCTCTGCCATCTGGGGGGGTGTGATTTTCAGGTCACGTGGGGTGACCAGTCTGAAAATGACTGGGAACCCAAGACTTTTTGTTCTGAGTGTTTCAAGCTCTTGGGAGAGTTTGTCTTAAGAAGTCCCATCCATCAGAGGCTTTTACCATCTTAGCCCTTGTTGCCTGGTTAGTGCTGGGAAAGTCTAATCCCAGGCAGGCCTGCCCCATGTAACAGATTAACAGAGCTGTGACTGGAGGCCCCTCACAAATTTGTGAGTTACTGGAGGCAAACACCATCTTTAACCATCTGTGACCACAAGAGTCTTTTGCTACCTTACCTTATTCCTGGGATTGATTTTTTTGGGAGGGAGGAGATTTTTGGAATTGTTTCTTCTATGCATCTCCAAGAAACACCTCTTTTTATAAACCTGGAAAATTACAAACTGGGCTTTCCACAAAGAGGCTATTGGATTGAGTCACTTTTGGAATAAGTACACCATTGGAAATTCAATGGCCAGAAAGAAGATGAATCCTTTAAATTCAACTCCTAAATTAAAAAAAAAAGATTTTAGAGCTCTCTCATTCCAAACAATTGATGAGGAGATCAAATTAAAAGAAAGACAGATAATAGTGTCATGGCTAGCCTTAAAAATTCTCTTAACTAAATTAAAGCACAAGAATCTGACCTAAAACAAAGTTAAAATCCTTTGTAAGTTATGCTTAAAGGTCAACTTAATGAAAGGCTGATAGTCAAGATATATATTTTTTAAAAGGTTTCTACTTTTTCTCATTTGTATCCTATTTTTAAATTTTTCTTTAGTTGACTGAAATCCTTTTTAAATTATGTGCTTGGTCCCTCTGTTTGCTTTTTTACAAACTGTTCTCCCAGTTACTTCTACCCTTCCCTACTCTTCCCTCCTCTTTGCCATCTTTGGCACCACATGAAGGATCTGGGGGAGCAGCTAATGACTCAGACTCATTAAGGAACACAGAAATAGGCACCACTCACCTCTTTTGGGGGTCTTCTGCATTCCTGTGGAGTCTAAAGAGTAACAGACAGATTTTTCTCAGGTCTAGAACTCTGTTCTCTTTTGTATTGCATTACCAGATCTCTTTGGCCTTGGAGGGGTACCAGAGATCACTTCCTATCATAAGGGAACACCTGAACTTGGCATCTGTGAGAGCTGGTGAGTTGCAGGTGAGAGCTACAGATTTAGTGGTGGCTGACAGAAGTTGTTTACAGTAAATGGGCATACTACAGGGGGCTATTCATTTCTTTGCGCACTTAGATAAGAAAGGCACAGTTTAAACACTTAAAGAAATGTCTTTATAGCAAAGTGCACTGTGGAAGTATTGTATGGCCCAGTCCCATGGCGTTTTCCTTTTTCTGGGGCCTGGGATTCAGTGTAAAGGTAAAATCCATGATTTTTAAAGGTCTAAAGACTCTGCCTTCCAACTGCTCCTGCTTTTCAAATATTTTCATTATTAGACCCTAAAAACTACAAATGGTTTGCTGTCCCTGTTTCTTAATGGACCCTGCCTGGAGCTCAGTTAGAAAACAGAGCTACTTATCTAAATGAGATTGGTCTCCTTATAAAATACTGTGGTAAATTCCTATGATTTTGTGTTACCTTAACATCCATTTTAAATCTTTTTCTAACACCTAAACTCCTTCTTGAAAAAAGCTTAAATTCTCTCTCTCTCCGTGCGCGGGGTGCTGAGATGTAAATTTCCTATCCTATTTTCTCTAAAACTCAGTAAGGGATTTGGCCATGTGAAACAGATAAACTTTAATCTTTTCCATTTACAAAGGCACAGTTTGAATCCAACTGTTCTTTTAAAGCAGTGAGTTTTATCAGTCTCCTGGCTAAAGTGAAAACTTCCACTTCGCCCTCTGAAGCTTTGCTGAATATTCAACTCACAAAAGGCAGAGTGATTGGAGAAAAGACATACAAAATTACAAAATTTATTAACATGTACATGAGAGAACCACAGAGAGATTTCTCACCCCCCAGTGGGGTACAGAAGCTTACCTACCATCTCGAGGTTACAGAGAGCATGGGCTCAGAGCACGGCTAAAAACAGATTATGGTGGTAAATGAGGTTATAGTGGCAAGACAGGTTATGGGAGAAAGAGAATATAACCAGCTCCGTGAACCCCGATATATATATTTGTATAATCTTCTCCCTTAACTAAATACTTGACCCTTTCAGTTGTTTCCCAGAAACAATGGACTTGAACTCCTGGTCTCAAGTGATCCTCCCACCTCAGCTTCCCGGTGCTGGGATTATAGACATAAACCACCACTCTCATCCTGAAATGATGGATTTTCTACAGGACAAAGGAGCTGAGCTTCTGAAGGCCCCAGGGCAGGCTTCCTAATGCCAAGATTCACGTCTCCAACAACTTGCCCTAATATATGTAGCCCCCTTGTGAGTTACACCGCTACTAATACCTGCTCCCAGGCACATGGGCCCTTCTTTAAAAGCCCATGACTTCCTTAGTCGGAGAGACAGATTTGAGGCAGTTTGTCCCGTTCTCCCAACAAGGGCATCTGTTGTATTAAAAATTCCTTTCTTCCTTGGCAATTCTCATTGTCTCAATAATTGGATTTTTGTGCCGTGAGTAACTGGATCGAGACCAAAATCCCTTTGTGATTTTAACAACAAGAAGAGGAGGGTGGCTAGCAAAGGTAGCTTTGTAATGTAAATAAAACCTTACAAGGTAGCAGCCCTCAGAGAGAATGATGCCAAATATTTCTTTCAGGCCTTTAAAGGTGTCATAGTCTCAGTTAATCTTTTCTGTATCCGGATAAGGAAAGGCCTGGCTGCATCATGCAGATTCTCTACAGATGCAAATTTCTCCCACAAAACACAGTTTCTGTTTTCTGGCTCTCTGACAGCTATCAAAAAATATGTCAAAGAAATATATGACAGCTTTTGGAGTAATATATTTTGATTTTCTTCACACCCACTATTGCTTAACTACAGAGGAGTGTATCTACCATCAAAACTGTGGCCCGGCAAGGGGATCAATGATGAAATAAATACTCTGACCTCTCCCTTCCCCTGGGCAGGATTTTGTGATTGTCTTGATGATGGAAAACAGCAGAGTAGCAGTGTGTGACTTCTGACAAAGATTCTTTGCTTGGCCAACCTTTAGTCAGGCTTCTGAATCTTCTCCTAAGTTCCTGTGTGCACTTCACTGTAAATCCAGTTTTAGCAAAAGAACACTGCCAAGCCCATTTAGCCAGGATCCACCTCCCTCCTTGATATGTGATCATCCTCAATAACTGATCAGGTGCCTCATCCTCCATCATGCCCTAGATGGTGTCTGATCACCCTGGCCTGTCTTCAGCAAGAATTCTGTTAGGTTGGTTCAGCCAGAATTGCCCTTACTCTTGATGTTTCCTGTTAGTAATTTTCCATCCACTGACCCTCAGTCTGCTCCTTGGCTATAAATTCCCACTTTCCCATGCTGTATTTAGAGTTGAGTCTGATCTCTCCCCTACTGCAAGACCCCAATGCAATGGTCCCTATACTTATCACAATGGTCCTGAATAAAGTCTTTCTTACCGTGCTTTAACAAGTATCATTGAATAATTTTTTCCTTTAACACTTCTGAGGCTAGTTCATAAATCACGATTCTGCTCTTGGCCAAATCCGACCAGAAGCTAGAGCTAAGGCAGGTGGAGAGAAACTATGCATAAATTTTAAACTTCTGCAGAGAGAAGGGAGAAAATTGATGTGGGAGGGATGAGGCAAAATGAAACTAATCCCTCTATGAAAGATCATTATACTCATTTAACAAATGAGGAACCTGAGATTAGCTGAGACTACAACTCAAGATCATACTGCTGGGTTATGGGATTGCTGGTACTTGAACCTTTTGATTCCTAGCCCTGAGCGGTTCCATCACACTTATTATATCCAAATCTAGGGATTTGGTATAAAACAACAGCAATTATTTATTTTCTGGGGGTTGACTGGGCTCAGTCAGGCAGTTCTCATTTGGGGTCTCTCACATGGCTGCAGTCAGAGAGTGGCTGGGACTGAGTCACCTGAAGACGTGCCACTCACATGTCTGGGGCTGGGCAGGAGGACTCAGGTGGCTGGGGACTACATCTGGGGCTCCTCATGCATCTCTGTCTATCTCTTTGTGCTCTCTCCATGTGCCTCAGCTTCAGGCAGCTTCAAGATGGGTGGACTTCTTATGTAGTGGCTCATGGTTCCAAAGGTACATACTCCAAGACAGAGCACACCTGGCAGAATCATGATTTACAACACAGCCTTCACAGTGTAGGGGCCAAGGGAAAGCTTCCGATTTGTCCTGTGAAGGTTTGTTGAAAAATCAACTCAAAAAAGGAAGATTAATTGGAGAAAAGGCACACAAACTTATCTTACATGTACACAGGAGCCTTCACAATGAAGACTCACCCCCTCAATGGGGAAAGGAAGGTTATACACCATCGTGATGTTACAGAAAGAATGGAGGCTTGGATCCTGGTAAAACGGGTTATAGGAAGGGAGAGAAAAGGAATTCTGCAATAAATGATAAGGAAGAAAAATGAGTGGATTGGGGAACAGATATTAGTTTGTAAATAGTTCTCTTTGAAATTTGAATGAATCTAAAAGACTGACATTACCTTATGAAAGAGTCTGTTCCTGTGTAGTTACATTCTTGGTCTTTTACGGAAGGGAAGAAAAAACAATTATTCTCCTTGGTGCATCTGGATCTTAGGTAGTAAAGGCCTGTGTTCTGGGAGAGACCAAGGAGTGGGGTATTGGGGAGGGGAAGGTCAGAGAGACATTGAGGCTTTCTCTTCAGTTCAGCTTGTCAACTTGCCATATTTTGGAGTTTCAGTTTCTGTGCCCCAATATTCCCCTGTCTGAAACATCCCTTGAAGTTTCACACACTAAATGCTGAGTTGGGGGCTGTGGAGAGAAAAATTGAGTTAATAGCTGAGTGGCAAAGGATCTCATTATACCAGTTTCCCATTTCTGGGAATAGGCCATTAAACAGAAGAAAAACAAAGGCTAATGTTTGGAATTATCTATAAACCAGTTTCCCTAGAGTCTAAAGGGCAGTCAGTTGAGGTATCTAGATGTTAGACTTGTTAGCATTGTTACTGAAAGTTCAGGACTTGTCCCTGAGGCCTCATCAGAAGAGCAAGGACAATTGGCTTGAGGAAAAGGAAAGAAAAGTTTATTAATTTGCTGGCAAATGAGGAGGATGGCAGACTCTCATCCTGAAGGGCCAGTGTCCTATCTATAAGCAGAAATATGGAGCTTTTAAAAGTGGGTTTTCAGCTTTGGGCTATTGCTGTTTAACTGTAGGATCTCCCGTGAAGACAATCTCGTGGTGACCTTGGCCCAGACAATTCTGCTGAGCCATCTCCTGTGGTACAAAAAAAAGAGAACATTCCCCTGCCCCTCAGATTACTAGCCTCAGTCGGGAATGAAGGTTTTAATTCCTAAAAAGGGTGAGGGGGTTTTAAAGAGACAGCTCATAAAACATTTTACCCTTTCTCAGCCCATTACCTCCGCTACAGCATCATCAGTTAAAGCGGAAGGAGGCAGGGGCAACCTAACAAGTTCTTCTTGCCTGTAGTTTGCATGTCACAAGATACGAGCTTCAGCTTGCAGGGCCTCAGAAAAACGGTAGCGGTAATTTTATTGAGTCCCAGTTAGAAAAATGGAAGAAAAGTTTGAAAATGTTAGTTTGGAGACCTGTAATCAGAAAAGAATTCAGGATTCAGCATAAATTTTAGGCAAATAACAAAGACTCAAAAACAATGTTCAAGGCTGGAATCTAACAACAGTGTACTGCAGTTTTATTCTAAAACACATTTAATAATTTTTCTCTCTCCTGTTTCCCATTTTTACAAAGGATAAATCATCATAGAACCAATTTATTTGCAAAATAAGTTTCAGTCATATTATACTTGGGCTGATTATTTGCATACAGTGCAGCAAGAATAGTGATTGGCCATATAGGCTCTTTTAAAATTGGCCTTGCTGGAACTTTTTAAAATAAGGAATCTCAAATTAGATTTTTAAATGCCCTGAGGCTAGAGAGCCAAGCTCAAATTTTGCCACCAGACCGTGCCTGAAATAACCGTACAGATTGGGTAAATTCCTCTTTTCTCAAGGTCCCCAAATAACTTGAAGTTCTTGAGCCTGTCAAAAAGTGACATTTTTTAATTACCATAGGTCAGGAACGTTGTGAATGAACCACATAGACAAAGTACCAAGCCAGTCTTTACAAGGGGCTTTTCATAGGCTCTATAAAGTGAATCTTAATTCCTCAAAGCAGTCTGGGCATATCTGAAAATACATCATTCCGGTCAAAGCCTTAGTAAAATAAGCAGGGTCTCCAATTGTGTCCTGTTTTAAAAGAAAACAGATTCTTATTGCACTTATGCAAATAACAATATTGCCATTAATTAAGAATTCTCACCAATAGTTTCCAAATTCTGGAGAAATCTGGTAGAGAGAAAGATAAATGTCTTAATTGTTTACAAAAGTATACTTTCCTCAGTAGTTTAAAGCCATAAGTAGCCTCAAAAGAAAAAACTTTTCTTAACTCCAGAAAATAAAACATGAAAAGAATTAGCAATGTCATAAAAATTATCTTAGTCCTCTATTAGTTCAGTCTCATGTAATTAATTCTTGTTCTGCTTAATGTTGGGTTAGCAATCCCCAAGAATGTGTCAGTTTTTGAAATTAGAGACCTGGAAGTTTTTACCTAGTCCAATGGTACGCTCTCCAAAGTTATCAGAAACTTGTACTCAAGAGTACTTATCAGAGTACTTTCCATGAATTTCCTTGAAGAAGCAAATTTTGGAATGTAGCTCATTATAAACCACTTTTTTTTTTTTTTGAGACAGAGTCTCACTCTGTTGCCCGGGCTAGAGTGCCATGGCGTCAACTTAGCTCACAGCAACCTCAGCCTCCTGGGCTCAAGCGATCCTCCTGCCTCAGCCTCCTGAGTAGCTGGGACTACAGGCATGCACCACCATGACTGGCTAATTTTTTTTCTGTATGTATATTTTAATTGTCCCGCTAATTTCTTTCTATTTTTAATAGAGACGGGGTCTCACTTTTGCTCAGACTGGTCTCAAACTCCTGACCTCAAACAATCCATCCGCCTCGGCCTCCAAGAGTGCTAGGATTACAGGCACGAGCCACTGCACCCGGCCTATAAACCACTTTTTGAGAAAAATCAAAGTAAGATAATAATTGTCTGTGGATGGCAAAATTCTTAGAATAGCTGTGGTTAAAGAAGCTATTAACAAGGAAATTTGGTTGTTTTTGTGGCCTATAACAATTTAACATAATCGAAATTATTACTGATAACATATGGTAAGGCATATCAGAATTTTAGAAATCTCATACAATTTTAGAACATATATTAATAACACATTTATACAAATATAACCCAAATAAAATTAAACACAATTTTATATTGACAATGCTTCCTGTATGATTTTAACACACCAAATAAACTTAATATGTATCTCTCAGATTTCTAGGGGCCCTAATATTCAAAAAGTTAATTTGGGGTCAAAAAGACAGAATTTAGAATTTGAAATTTTGGTTTTAGAAAGTTTGTCAAATATCAAAGGTTTAAAATACTTGCTCAAAATACAATCATAAGTCACTGTAAAATAGTAGTCATTCATGTACCCAAAGTAATAATTCAAAGATTTCAAAAACCAAAAACTTCTACTCCTTGATAGAGAGGAGACTCAGTTTCCCAATCAAAAGATCTAATAAAGACACTGTGAGACAAACTGAATCAGTCTCTTTTTCTCTCCTTTCTTGTTTTTTTTGCAATTTCCTCAAGTATAAACAAAAATCTTTTACTATCTCATTAACACTACATGTAAATCTTGTTTAAAAGAGAAAACCAAATTATACATTTGCATTAGTATATTATTAATGCTAAACCTAATTTTAATAAAAACTTATAAAGAAATTTACCCATTCTTAATCAGTTTTGACCTCAGGAAAAGATTTTTATAAACCTTTTATAACATCTTACAATTTTCCCATTTTCTCAACTTTTTATATCCTTTTAGTTTTATTATTTCTTTATTCCTTTAATCTAAAACAACTTTTAAAAACCTCTAAACAAGGCAAAGTTACTTTCTGTGTAACAAAAATCACATTCCCCTTCTTATAACCTTTTTTTAACCAAAAACACATCCTACTTGCCTTATGCATATTGCATATGGAATTGTTTCTCTGATATAAAGTAGTTTTAATTACATATATTAATTACAATGTTAACTTTTAGTAACCCTAATTTTCAGTGAAAAACCTGGGAAGTGATCAATTCTAATTATGTACCAGATGCAGTGTCCAGGACAAAGGGCAGAGCTGTGAAGACAATGGCTGGAGCATCTAGTCCCTCCCAGCATGGCCAAGAGGCACAGCTTGTACACCTGTGCCTGTTCCCATGAGGATGGAGCCTGGTGTCATCCCCAGGCTTCACAGCAGTCATTTGTCTAGACCTCAGAAGCTAAAGGCTAAATCCAAAGACAAATTCACAGACAAATTAATGAAGTATCAAAAATATAATAAAAGCAATAGTTTTATGACCTGAAATATTTAGTAGAGACTGTATAAACGTGTCTGACCAATAGACCCAAGCAAAAATGTCTAAATAAAATTCTGAAGATGTTTCTATTTTATTTTAAAACTATCTTTATTTACCAAAGATTACTAAAGTCATGTGAACTTGAAAAGCATTTGGGTTAGATATTTAATTTATGATTACTCATTTATTTATAGGTCAGTTTGGGAGGCCAAGATAGGAGGATCACTTGAGGACAGTAGTTTAAGATTAGCCTGGGCAACATAGGTAGACCCCATCTGTACAAAAAAATAAAAATTTTAGCTGTGCATTATGGTGCACGGCTAAGGCAGGAGTATCACTTGAGTCCTGGAATTCAAGGCTGCAGTTTGCTATGATTGTACCACGACAGTCCAGCCTGGGAAACAGACCAAGACTCTGTCTCTAAAAAAAAAAAAAAAAAAAGTTATAGACAGACACAAAAATTTTATAGTTTTGATTTTCAAATTTTAGCTATGAGATCAATAAAGCTCACTAGTTTAAAGGGACAGTTGGATTCCAACTGTGGCTTTGTAAGTGGAAAATGGAAAAGCCCTGGAGAAGCCCTTACCAAGTTTTGAAGAAAACAGAGCAGCAATTTGACATCTCAAAGCACAAAAAAAGAAAGCATTTCAGCTTTTTTAAGGAAGAGTTTGGTGCATCAGAGGAAGATGAAAAATGGATGTAAAGGTAACTCAAAACCATGGGAATTTACCATAGGATTTTATAAGGCGACCAATGTCATTTAGATAGGTAGCTTTTCATTTAGTCTCTGTTTTCCAACTGCATCATCAACTCAGGACAGAGCCCATTAAGAAACAGGGACAACAAAGCATTTGTAGTTTTTAGGGTCTAATAATTTAAATATTTGAAAAATAGGTGCAGTCGAAAGGCAGAGCATTTGGACCTTTAAAATCATGGATTTCACTCTTATACTGAATCCCAAGTCCCCAAAAAGAGGGAAACATCATGCCACAGGGCTGTGTGATGCTTCCACAGTGCACGTTGCTATAAAGACATTTCCCTGGGTGTTTGGATCATGCATTTCTTATCTAAACTGCAAAGAAATGAGTAGCCCCCACAGCAGTAACCATCAGCCACCTTCGAAACTGCAGCTCCTGCCAGTGACTCGTCAGGCGTCACACACACCGAGGTCAGGTTCTCTCTCAAAGCATGAAGTAATCTCTGGCACCCCGCAAACCCGAAGAGATCAAATAATGCCATACAAAAGAGGGCAGAGCTTTAGACCTGAGAGGAATCTGTCCACTTACAGCTCTTGGGGTTCCATTAGGAAAAACAGAGGTTCCTCCCAAAAAGAAGCATCTGTGGTACCTCTCATATTTTCCTTAAGGGATCCCAGGCTGTTCAAAATATTTTTTGGTCCCGTCATGTGGCATCGAGAGTGGCAAGAGGAAGGAGGGAGAAACACAAGTTAGTGGAGAAGCAGAGGGAGCACAGATGGTTAGCTCGGAAGAGAAGAGAGGAGTTCAGCTGAGTGAGAAGTTTTTAAAGAGAACAGAGGCTTTAATACTATATATGTGTGTGTATGTGTGTTTGTGTGTGTGTGTGTGTGTGTGTGTGTGTGTAGCTTAAACATCAGTTTTAATTAAGTCATCTTTTGACTATGGAACTCTTGAGAAAATCCTTTTAAATCTCTTATTATTCGATTGTAGCCACGATAAACACGTAATATTTCTGACTTTTAAATCTTTATGGTTTTTTTGTGTTTTGTTTTGTTTTTCCTTACCAAAGCTACCCTCCCAAGTGAAATCAGTAAGCCTTAGCCCAGATTATGACTTTACCAAGGATGCATGAGGCATCTCCAAAGAGGTTAATGGGTATCCCAAAAAGTCAAAAGTCATACAAATATCAAACCAACAGGGGCTGGTTCCCTGACTTGGAATCAAACCCAAGCTGCGGTGGTGAAAATGCAGAACTTTAACTATTGGACTACGAGGTGGAGCAGCCTTCATCATTAAACCCACAGGGATCCAGAGCAGGCAGTTGAACCATACAGAGGATTGTAACTTTGTTTTAGGTCAGATTCTTGCGCTTTAATTTAGTTAAGAGAATTTTTAAGGCTACCAGTGACACTATTATGTGTCTGTCTTTTAATTTGATCCTCCCATTAATTGTTTAGAATAAGAGATCTCTAGAATCTTTTTGGTTTTTTTAAATTTAGGAGTCTAATTTAAAGGATCCATCTTCTGGTCGTTGAATATGCAATGCTGTACTTATTCCAGTAGTGACACGATCCAATAGCTTCTTCATGGAAAGCCCAGTTTGTAATTATCCAGGTTGAGAAAAAGAAGTGTTTCCTGGAGATGCATTGAAGAAACAATCCCAAAGCTCTCCCCACCAAAAAGAAATTCACTTCCATGAATAAGCTAATAGAGTCAAAGACTCTTGTGGCCACAGGTGTTAAGGATGGTGTTTGCCTCCAGCAACCCACAAATTTGAGGTGGTACGGGAGCTGCCACAGACCCATTAATCTGGAACATCAGGTAGGCCCTCCTGGGATTAAACTTCCCCAGCACTAACCCCAGGCAACAAGGACTAAGATGACAAAAGCTGCTGATGAATGGAACTTTTTATTAAGACAAACTCTCCCGAGAGTTTGACACACTCAAGACTAAGTCTTGGGTTCCCAGCCATTTTCAGACTGACCACCCCACGTGACATGAAAATCATGCCCCCAGGATGACAGAGACCTAGAGAGAGGGCTTCCGCTTCGCCACAAGTCAAGCTCTTGAAGACATAAAACAAGACAGAACAACACAGAAAAACAAAGACAAAGGCAAAGATTATTTCTGGAAGGCAATAGATCAAACAATATAAATATTCATACCACAAAGTACCAAAAAGCACTCCAGAGTCTCTACACCAAGACTAGTCACACAAATTCTTTTCTCCAATTAATGAAAACCTTGCAGAGGAAAAAAAGGCAGAGATTTTTCCCCCGAACAGATTGCACAGAAAGAGAGGCCGGGGGCCTGGCCAGAAGAAATTCTTATCCTCATGTAGCTGCTGATAGTCTGGGTTCCCTTCCCTGCCCCTTCCGGAAGAGGAGAGTGGCTTTGGTGACCCTGCTCACTGCTCCAAAACTGCAGGTGCCAAGGGAAAGCTTTCCCTTTGCTCTCTGAAGTTTTGCTGAAATATCAACTCACAAAAGGCAGATTAATTGGAGAAAAGACACACCAATTTACTTAACATGTACACAGGAGTCTTCCGAATGAAGATCCAAAGATACAGGGGAAATTGTTCATTTTTATGCTCAGGTTCAACAAAGTATGGACAGCCATGTAGAAGTATGATTGGACAAAAAGCGTGTGATCTAATGTTAATACACTGAGGAGTGGAAGTGCCCATCAATGCCTGCACGTCTAGATTCCTTCCTTTAGGTGGGGGGCAGGACGCGGTCTGGAATGAGGGGGCCTCATGACTTACAGTCAAACAAGGTAGGTCAGATCATTTCTGTATGGCCAGCTGTTACACAGAAAGGTGAAGGGAAAGTTAGGGTAATATTTTTATGTTTTATGGCTGGTTTGGGGGAAAAGGAGTTCTGGTTTCTGTGACCTGCCTTGGGGAAGAGGGAGTCTAGTTTCTATGGCTATCCTTGGGGCAGAATGGGACTGAGAGGCAGGAGGGCAGGAGCAGGTCAGAGAAGAATCTTTCCTTTTGAGGCTGCTTCTGAGGCCTTCATTTGGGGGTATTGTTTTTTGAGTGCCTGCATATAATATGTGTTTAAATAGCTATAAGAGAGGTCTTGAAATGTTCCCATCACATAGAAATGATAAATACTGAAGGTGATAGGCAGCCTAAATACCCTGACTTGATCATTACACGATCTGTATATGTAACAAAATATCACATGTACTCCATAATATGTACAAATGTTATGTATCAATAAAAAATTTTACAAACAAAACAAGCAAAAGAAATTCTTTCTCTGTGTCTTTGAGATGTATGCAAATCTCTGTATTAACATGTGGGCAAAGGATTGTATCTGTCTGGCCATAGAAAAGGGTGAGATTTCTATTTGTCTTTGCAAACTCTTTTATGGATTGCCAGTGATGTAAATCACAGTCTGGTTCAATGCTTCTTCAATAATAAACAGTTTCATTGTTTTCCTCATTTTGTGGAGAAGATTCACCGGGTTGGCAGGAGATCTTATTTTTAATTACTTTTCCAATCATGTCTTCTGTTTCTTTGCATTTTTCCAATAGCAATAAACACTTGGAGAACTAACCTTCGTTTAATGAATATTTACTGAGCACCTACTCTGTTCTAGGTGCTGCACTAAGATGACAGAGGCCTGAGGAAACTGGCAACCCCAGCCCAGTGAATAAAGCCATAGTGCTATGATTGCATCCCCCTCCCAGGAGGCTCGGAAAGATGACTGAGGCTGTATTCAAGATTTAAGAGACTTGCATAACCACATATTTAGCAAACCTACTGCTTGGCTGACATAAGCAACCGCAGGGTGTAGTGGCTGGTCTTGCAAATTATGATAAATTCTATGACAGTAAAGATACAAGATAAAGCCTGACAGATTAATGCATTAGTTTTTGTCATATCAGTCACCACTTTCTTAGGTCAAATACATTTGAATATCAACAATATTATAAGGTCAAGCTAAAAGGCATCTGTTGGTTTTGCTGTCCAGCCTTCATTCACCCTTCTTATTCACCCTTCTTCTGGTACAAGGATCTCCTTGTCCCCACTCTCAGACCACGTGTCTTGGGTGGGGCTCTCACCAGAAGTAGCCCCAGGAGTTAGCACATGACCCTGGCCTGGGCAGGGAGGGTCACCACCACACCCAACCAACTAACCACAGTGATTTGTTCAGGGATGGGTACATGACTCAACTTGGGCCAAGAGGAGTGGCACCAACAAAACCTATGTGTTGGCATTATGATCAAGCTCAAAGCAAAATGGCAGTCTTTCCCACGGCGTGGGAAGATCCTGGCTGAGAATGAGGCCAACTTGGACTGGAGAGAACCAAGAGATGGACACAGACAAACCCGACACCAGCATCCCTGGATGCAGTTGTGACTGAAATCCCCCCATCTCTCGCTCTCTCTCATATATATGTACATCTGTACATACATACATATATATGTACACACACATACATTTTTAAAAAACAGTTTGAATCAATTTCCAGCACTTGTAACTGAAAGAGCTCTAACTTACACCTAAGGAAGGCTTCCCTGGAGAAGTGATCTTTGAGCTGAAGGGACTGGTTTGGGGGCAGGAGTAGGGGTGTGGGATGGGGGCAAGGAGAGCACTGCGGAGGGAGGGAGAAATTGGCTACCCATGCGTGGCTGGGTCTAAGGTCTTCACCAAATGACTACACACGTGCAATGAACTTGCTCTGCCCCTCCGGGTGTAGAATGAACCAAACAAAAAGACCTGTCCTCTCTTGAATGTCAGCTCTACTGGGAGCTGAGCTAATGTATTATTGATGAGCATAAATAATGGGGCAAGCGTGATTTCCTATTTAGTCCTGAAGTACAAAAGCATAACACTGACATTTTAATGAGGTTTTTATGGTCCAGGCTCAATGTGTACACTCTTGAAATGTGGGCTGGCTTTCTCAGGAAAGCAATTTTTTCTTTACTTTCCTTATTTTCCTCCTCCATTTGTCAGTATCCTTTTGAATATTTATATGAATTATTACAGTTAAAACAGATCAAATAAAAGAGAGCAAATAAAACCATATCTGAAAGGCAATGTTGCTAGAGCTCCCATGGCCTTATCTTTGCTAGATGGAGAAAAGGAAGGTCAGGTGCACCCCAACCTCCCAGAGACTCCCCACATTTCTGGCATTTGGTATACAGAGAAGAATGTTGCCAACAGACAACCCTGGATTCAAGCCCTGACTCAACCTGGCTTAAACAGCAACGAAGGTGTGCACTGGCTCACGTACGGAGAGTCCAGAGATCACACATGCTTCGGGCTGGACTCATTCACCACCCAGACTCTTCTGCCCACGGATCCCATGACTCTGCCCTCCCCGGAGCTGGAAAACCTCGGGCCGATGGCAAGGTGGCTACCGCAGTTCTGTGGCCTCACATCCGCAACTGACACCAAAAGAACAGAAAACGTGACACTCGCTTAAAATGTTGACACTCCCCCAACAAAAGGTGGAGTCTATGTTCCTCTTTTTAGACCTGGGTGGACATTTGTAACTGCATCAGCTAATAGAACCGGTGGAAGAGATGCTGCATGATTTCCAAGGCTAGCTCATAAAAGGAAATACAGCTTAAGCCTGGCTCTCTCCTGGGACACTTGCCCTTGGAACTCAGGAACCGTGTTGTGAGGAAGTCCAGGCCACATACGGGTATGCTGGCCAAGAGTTGCTCAGGCCCCCGGGTGACATCATCAACCTCAAGATGATGCTGTGGGAGGCCAAAATATGCCACCCAAAATGTAACTGCAGACAGGAATAGCTCTGAAAAGCTATCCTTTTGTAAAGGAAACGTTAACTACCTTGGTAAGGCAAATAGCTGATGCAAGCAGAGGTTTTTCTCTGAGGCGTCTTTATCTGCCTACAGAAGGACAAAGTTCTGACACTTACCCCAGACGGAGATGACTACACACAGTCACCTATTCTTTTGATTGCTGCTACCTAAGCGACCTTATCTGCAAAGCGAGACAACCTTTGTTTGCAGTGCAGTTTCCCCCTCATCCTCCCACAGTTTGTGACCACCACCCTCTAGAAGCCTTTAATTCACTATTTCTTTTTGTAACTAAAAATGCTATGTAACCTCCTCCACCTCATTGAGTTATTGGGGACTCACTTTCCTGTGATACCCCCTGCATGAAAATAAATTTGTATGTTTTTTCTCCTGTTAGTCTGTCTATTGCCCATTTATTCCCGCAGACTTAAAGACACAAACCTTCAGAGGGTGAAGGGAAAAAGTCCCTTCGACCTCTACAATGTCTTCAGATGATTCCAGCTCCCAGCTGTCAGGTCTTCCAACGGAGTCCCCAGACATTACGGAGCAGAAAGAAGCTATCTCTGCTGTCGTGTCTGAATTCCTACCCCAGAGGAATCGTGGGACAGAGTAAATGATTATAGTTGTTTCAAGTCACTAAGTTTTGTGATAATTTGCTATGGAGCAATAAATAATAAACACAATTTTTTTTAATTCTGCAAGATAAAAGCCAATCTTTAATTCTGTACAAATGACAAGCTTGGGGAAAGAATTGCAATAGTCCCCCATAATATGCTGAAATAAAAAAAAAATTGCAATAGTTGTCACAGAACAAAAGATAAATTTCTCTAATATATAAAGAGTTCTGACAATTCAGTGAGAAAAAGACCAAGAAACAAATGGAAAAAATGGGTCAGGGGAATGGCTTTACAGAAAAGGAAACTCAAACATCTCCTAACAAATGAAAACATGCTCACCTTCACTCATCATTAGAGAAATACAAAATAATACCACACTGAAATAGTATTTTTTACCTATCGGATTGGCAAAAATATAAAAGTTTTATAATGTGCTCTGTTAGTGAGGCTATACGGAAATAAGCACTCTCATGCATTACAGTAGGAGCAGAAATTAATGCAACACCCATGGAAAATAATTCGGCAATAGTTATCAATATTATAAATGCAGAGATTTGGGGACCTAGGAATTCAACTTTGGAGACCCTTTCTACAGATATATTCATGTGTATGTAAATGGATGTATGTGTAATTTTGTAGAAATGATGTATACATTTATATAATTAATTACAACATTGTTTATAATAGCAAAAGATCAGGAACAACCTAAATATCCAACAATATGGGACTGGTTAAATAAATTATGGAATATTATGCAGCCATAAAAAAGAATGAAGAGGCACTTCATGCACAGATATGGTATGATCATCCAGATATATTTTTAAGTGAAGAGAGAAGTGTCAGAAGAGTAAGCAATTTGGGCTTTTAAACAAATACAAGCATATGCGTAATTGTTTAGATATGTATAATGTATCCCTAGAAAGATAAATAAGAATCTGGCAACATGAGTTACCTCTATGAAAGGGAATCTGATGGCTAAAGGTAGAGGCAGGAGGGGAGATTTTTTGCTTCTTGAATTTTGGTGGAGTTTTTTTCCTTTTTTGTTTTTTAGAGACAGGGTTTCCCTCTGTCACCCAAATTGGATTGCAGTGGCATAATCAAATCTCACTGTAGCCTCAAGCTCCTGGGCTCAAGCGATCCTCCTGCCTCAGCCTCATGAGAATTATGTCCTACCATGCCTGGCTGTTTTTTTTTTTTTTTTTAGAGATGTGGTCTTGCTGTACTGCCCAGGCTAGCCTCAAACTCCTGGCCTCGAGCAATCCTCCTACCTTGGTCTCCCAAAGTGCTAGGATTACAGGTGTGAGCCACTGCACTTCCTGAATTTTGAATCCTATGAATATATTACCCATATTCTAAAAATATGTACAATTTAAAATTTGAAAATCACTTGGCACAACTCATTAATGACTTAATTCTACAAATATTTTTGAAGTCCCAGAATGTACCAGGCAATGTGCAAGGTGATGTGTATGCAGTGGTGAATTAGCCAGCCTTCACTGAACTTACATAGTTCAGGAGGAGTTCAGATGTCAAAGAGGTAAACCCAGCAGCTATGGTCTGAATATGTCCCTCCATAATTCATATGTTGAAACCAAACCCCCAAGGTGATGGTATTTGTAAGAGGAACATTTTGGATGTGATTAAATCATGAAGACAGAGCCCTCCTGACTGGAATTAGTGCCATTAGAAGAGAAGCCCAAGGGAGCTCATGCTGCCCTTCTACCATGTGAAAGCACAGCAAGAGGGCACCATCCATGAACCAGAAGACGAGCCCTCACCAGACACCAAATATGCTGGTACCTTGACCTTGGACTTCCCAGCCTCCTGAACTGTGAGAAATAAATTTCTGTTGTTTGTAAGCCACCTGGTCTAAAGTGTTTTGCCACAGCAGCCCAAATGGACTAAGACAGCCATGAAGGAAGAGATCTCGGCACTGAGAGACAGCATAATGGTACAGGTCCTGACTGAGAAAGCAAGCCAGGAGAAGCCAAAGGATCCCTTTGAGTGGGAATTAGGCAAGTTTCTGGCTATTTATTGCTGTAGCATAACCTGCTGTCTCAAAACTTAAAGGCTTAAAACAACACCATTTTGTTATGTCTCACAAATTTTGATGTCAGAAATTCAGGTGGAACTCAACTGGGCAGTTAAAGTAGTCATAGACCCATCCAGATTCAAAGGGAGGGGACAAGGACCCCATGTCTCCATGGGAGCAGTGTCATAGGATTTGTACCCACCATGCCAGGCAAAGGGGAGGCGAGGGAGCACAGGGAAGTAGGGTGAGCAAGAGGAGCAGTGAGGAGCCAGCAGTCAGGTCCTGCAGGGCCCTGAAAGCATGTCAATGATTTTGAATTTTATTTTCTGTATAATGTGAAGCCACCAAGGAGTTTTAAGCAAGGAAATTAACAGCTCCTCCTGTATTACCAAAGCTGATAGCTTATGGCTTCCATGCCTGTTTTCACACTCATCTCATTGCATTTATTTAGTGGAGGCTGGGACACCTTTGTGTTCTGCTCCTTGTAAACTCTAAGTGAAATAAATGTGGAACACATAATTAAATTGACTAAATAATTGATTATCTAAAGCAGCTATAATTATAGGGCTTCATCAGTTCAATCCATCAGATTCTCAAACTTTAATGTGCCTTTGAATCTCCTGGGGGATCTTATTAAAATGTTGATTCTGATGCAGTAGGTCTGGTATAGCCTGAAACTCTGCATTCCTAGCAAGCTCCTGGCCATGGTTTACACTTTGAGTAGTGAGTGTTTAGAAATCACTATACGTAACATGTTTTCAGCTGCAAGGAAGAGGTAACGGATTGCAGGCACCAAACAACCAGAGGTGAAATGACGTGATCCAGGCCCAGGGTCTGCTTCCTGCCTCCCTCTTCTCCTGTCCTTGGCATCATCTTAACACGAGGGCCCCTCTGATGGCAGCTGCAGTTCCAGGAATCACTTCCAGACACTATAAAGTCCAGAAGGGGAAAAATACCATGTCTATGTGTGTCTTTTTTAGGAGAAAGTCAGTCTTCTCCAGAGGTCCCCCAGAAGCCTTTCCCTGATGTCTCTGTGGCCAGAACTGGCTACATTCCCAATCCACAAGGTGGGCAAGGGGCTTGGGAATTCCGTGATTGGGCTAGATTAATCAGGATCTACTGCCAGAACTGGGAAGAAATGTGAGTAAACCTGGGGTTCTGCTTGAAAGAAAGTGGAAGTAGGCATCCAGCAGTGTCCACTACACTAAAATATGCAATTCAGTTAATTGCTTACATAGAGATCTATGTGTTATCTACACATAAGAGGGAATTTGGCAATTTTTCTAAGAAAAAATTAAATACAAATTAAAAATCATTGTCCAATACCCATTCAAAAGTATATGGAAACAATCATGATTTGTGTCGGGGATGGAAAGGTCCCAAACTGTGGGAAACATAGTACCTGTTCTCTTGAAATCTACAACCATGTTATGGCAACAAAACAGAAAGAACTAAAGCAACTTACTCTATAAGCAAATGAATTGTTTCACACCATTGGCCAACAGTTTCTGAGTAATCAATATGGACAAAGAACTGTGTCAAGGGCTTTGGCAGATCCAAAGATAAGGTACAGTCACCTCCCCTAAGAATTCTGCAGTTTTAGACATATACAAAAATAATGATGGGTGCAGCATATCAAGAGTTAAAGACAGTGAAACAAAGTGTTGTGGAGGCCCAGAGGAGAAAGAGAGCCCTTCTGGCCTAGAGGGTTATGAAGATGCTGAGGGGATGTACCTTATCTAGTGCTAGCCTTGAAAGATGGGGAGATTTTTAATAAGTAAGATGCGGGAGGAGGTAAGGGGGCGCAGGAATGGAGATGAGAAGGAGAGAAAAAAAAACATTTCCAGTGGGGGATGGATACATACATTCAGCACAAGTGATGATGTAGGAAAGGCAGGTATTCTCATTGGACTGTTACTATAATCGCTTATGAACATGAACTCATAAATAACAACAAGCAAGTGTCAGATCATACAAAGAGGAAGCAAGTCAAGCATAGCTTCTGGGAAGAGAGAAGCCTAAGCCATCTGTGCAAAGGATAATGTTCACGGATGAGCAGGAGGGCGTGGACAGGGCAGGAGGTCAGAGGAGCAAGCCCTGTGTCATGTTTACAACCCCTAAACATCAGTGTCAAGGACAGAAAGTTTCCTCAATGAATAAATTCCAACAACAACAACAACAAAAAAGATAGAGGGGGAATCTATTAATTAAAAGACACCTAAAAGACATATCAATCTATCCCAATGTGTGAATTTTATTTAGCTTCTGATTCAAATTGGCAAACTCTTAAAAAATACTTTACGTATTTATGAGATAATTGAGTACTGGATATTTGAAGATGTTAAGAAGGCACTGTAATTTTAAAGGTACTGGTATTGTGGTTATTTTTTAAACAAAGAATCCTTATCTTTTGGAAGTACATTTTGAAATATTTATGGATGAAATGATGTCTGGGATTTTCTTCAAAATAATACAGGGAGTGAGGAAAAGGTGCGGATGAGACAAGATTGGCCATGACCTGATCATGGCTGAAGCTGAGTGTTGAAGGGCCATATACCCTTCTGCCTACCTTAGTTTGAAATTTACCGTAATAGAAAATGCAAAACAAACTACAAAACAGCGGGCCTTGGGCGAGCGAAAGAGGAGGCTTCAGCCTCCGCGCTGGGAGCCCCGCCCTCGGTCCCCAGCTCCCGCGGGTGCCCCCTGTCTGTCGTCTCCCCACTTTCTTGTTGCCCCTCTGGAGTCCACGAGCCTCGCACATCGTAAGTTGCTCCCTCTGTTCCTCTCCAGGTCCCGCAGACTGCTCCGAGCCCCCAGAAGTCGCCCACGGTCCCCGGCCCAGCCGCGGCCGCCCGGCTCCCCCCACGTCCCGGGGGACTTTGGTGGCGCCCGCAGCCCAGCCCGGGAGCGCGTCCGCGTCGTCATGGCGACGCTCCGAGCCTGTGAGGCGCCCGCCGAATTCCGCCCGGGAACCACCTCCAGAGTGAGCTGCCTGGGACCGGGGCCGGGGTGGCCCGGGTGTGGCCAAGGGGCGGTCGCCGAGCTTCTGAGGCAGCCTGAGCCCAGGGCGGGGGTCCAGCCGCAAGTCAGCCTTGGGCCGGGGTCGGAGGAGAAGTCGGGCCCAAAGGGTTGAACGAGGATGGGGTGATGCCTGGGTCTGGGGGCGACCCCTACCCTCGGCAGGGGGTGGAGTGAAAGGCCGCTGAGGGGAGGTGTTTGGCCAGGGGAGCAGGCTTGCCCCGGAGAGCGCAAGGCGAGGGGACCCCGGGGGCTTGGCAGGGGAAACGAGGTCAGGCGGCGGCGGGTGAGCCGGGCTGGGGCGGCGTGGAAATGGCTTAGCTCGGGCACCTGCCTGAGTGCCGGCAGCGATTTGAGGAATTTGAGGACCGGGAGGAGAAGGGGCCGGAGGGTGAGCCTGGGCAGTGTCGAAGGGCTGAAGGCGACCGGAAGCAGGTGGCGCGGTGCTGGGGTGGGGAGGGGGACATTCTTCATCGTGCTCGTGAGCTGGGATGTGAGGGAAAGGAGAACGTTCTTTCAGAAAGTGACTATTAAGCGCTTCCTTGGCTGTATTCACTGCGTGTTGCTTAAGGCTGTAGACTCTCGGGAGTCTAAAGCTATGGGCCTCCTCCACGAAAAAACAAAAACACAAACACATAAAGATCCACGCATTTTACATTCAGTTTCAGGGGCTTCACAGAGCAACTCTCCTGTCTGTGCCAGGGACCCAACTTAAGAGATTGAGTTGTGGAAGAGATAAGGAAATGTTACAGGGCAATAAATGATCAATGTCAAATATGTAGTAGAAGCAGTGCTTGCTAAAGAATGTTAAAGGGTGTTGGGTCAGAGTAGACTTCACGAAGAAAGTAGAACTTAAAATGAGTGTGTTAAGGGAAACCAGACACAGGGTTCCACGTGAACCGAGAACTGCAGAGCGCCTAGGAACGTCCCCAGGGCTGTGCACCTGGCTGACTAGACTTCACCTCCGCTTCACCCCCTGTTAGCAGAGGGCCCAGGAAGGTGACACATAAATGCCAGGGCCCTGTAAATAGTGTCTCTGAATGTTAAAGGATTCCATGGTCACATGCTCTAAGAAAGTGACTTAGAGAAACCTCAGAAAGAAGAGTCCTATTTAACTGTTTACTTCAATATTTTCCACATTTATTTGACTGTGAGAGCCTTTATTACCCCCTTCCCATGGCCCTACAGTGAGCTCAAGAAGCATCTCAGGAGTACATTTTGAGGAAAGCTCTTTAGGAAAATTAAGGACCACAGGAGGGTTTGGAGCAATGGCACAGTATTGGGTTATGATGTGCGTTGTAAGAAGATTAATGGGACAGCCATGTGTGTGGGAATGGAGTGGCCCGGCAGAGATGGGGAGTAGGGAGTGCCTGAACCACAGTAAGCCACGAAGTGACGAGGTACATCTGTCAGGGAATGAGAAAAAAATGTACGTGGTTTCTCATGGGTGATTATACTGCTACTCTTTTCTCCCCAGGAAATGACCTTTGGCTTTAAAAAGAAGACTCCATTTTTCATGATAAAATGGCAGTGGTGAAAGCCCCCAGCAGAGAACTAAAGAATGCCAAAGAACCCTTTAATAGCACGGTGCCCCTCATTTTGAAGAGCCTGGTGGAGGAGCCTAAGAAAAGAACAGAAGTACCTAATCACCTCCTAGAATCGAGTAAGTGGCTAGAAGACAGATTTGCTTTATAACTCGTATCTTCCAGGGGAGCCAAAGTCCAGAAAGCATAATGGAATTTTTGGTGCTGATTTATCTATATCATTTTATAGGCTTACCATAGGTTTTATGACTAAGAACAATGGTTCTATTTAGATCCATCCGCTTACCTGAGAGATTTTTGTGGTGTAAATTAGTCAACAAGTTCTGTTGCTTCTACTTCCTAAAATACCTCTCCTATCTGCCCCCACTGCCTTGTTTCTCATCTTCAGTGGGTTACTGGGACTCTTACACTGTTCTCCTCCCTGACCGCACTCTTGTCCCGTCAATTTTCTTTCTAGAATCCAGGCTGGCACTTGTCCCTATCCTGCTTAAATACTCCCAACTGTTCCCGTTGCATTCAGAATAAAGTCACAGTTCCTCTGCTTGGCATTTGGCCCCCCTCGCTGTTCCATCTGAACCTGCCCACCCAGCGCCATCCCCATGCTGTGCCCTACTCATCCCTGGTCCAGCCACACCAGGTTACTCCCTGCTCCATCAGAACCACTGCCTGGCACAAAGCGCCTCTCCACATGTCCCTGCTCCTGCCTAAGTAAAGAGCTGGGGAAAGTTTTATAGACCTGGACACTTTTGTGAGCTCAAGTGTTTTAATTTTGTTCTCAAAACTGAAAAAAGAAATTCACATTACACACATTACTTACTGTCTGGAGTGATGATTATTCAGGGCTTTAAGATTACGCTATATCACATTGTAATTCTATTCAGAGGAAATCAAACAATAAAAGCTAAGTACACGGTAATAAAATTAAACATTTGGTATTTGGTTACTTTGACCTGGGTATTCATCACATAATAAGCAAGCTCAGTGCTAGAGCAGAGGCAGGCCGTGTACGCTTTACAAGTTGGTATTTTATTACAAAGATGTGTTCAAAATGTGTGAAGAGCAATTTCTTTTACTAGGTAATAGACAATATATATGAATTTGTATTGTGATGGTAGTATCTCCCAAGCGATGTTTAAAAATAGAGAGGAAGAAGGAGTACAGTTTATTTGGAACAGATAATTAATCTTGTTGACAGCTGTATACAGTGTCTGCAACTTTCATATGCTTAAAATACCCCATATTAAAGAGAGCCTATGTTAATTGGATCTTCTTTAATTTAATATTTTCTCTGATGTCTCATGATACACTTATCTACATTGTTTTTATAGAGGTTTATGCAAAACAACTGAATAATAAGGTGATACAGGCAAGACCTGGCATATTACATTTTGGAGGCTATCAAGTAGAAAAACAACACCAACAGATTCTGGTAGGTACTTTTAAAGTGGGATAATTAATTATAATAACAAAATGACATGAATGTTCTGCATTTCTATTACTCATTCATCTAAAGAACAGCATAATCGGCCAAAGTGTCAGTGTAATTGGGCCAGAAAGATAGTTCCATGATGAGAAATTTTAAAGTTGCATCAGTGTCCTTGGACAAGTTACTTCCAAAGGCTCCCCACAGCACTGTTTCCAAACAGGTGTCATTGCTGAGTGACTCTTAGGGACCAGGTCCTGTGCTTTGTGTTTTATGTGATTTAATTTAGACCTTATACTAGCTCTGGATGCTGCATTATTGCTCTCGTTACATAGATGAAGAAACCGAGAATCCAAAAGGTTAGTAATTTAATCAAGGACGCAGAGATGCTAAGTGATGGAGACAGAATTAGGCTGTTAGGTTGCCTGCCTCCAAACCACTCTTGCTGCTCACCCACAGCACGAGGGGGTGGGGCATCCCTCTCCTAGGAGGTTCCAGCCAGGACTCCATTTTACCTGCTTGGGTCAGATGCCCACACCTAATCAGTCGCTCTGGCCAGAGAGAACTTGTCTAGGTCTGAAGAGGGCCTCGGTGTAACTCTGTGGTAAGCTGAAGTCGCTGTAGGTTTTGGCCACTTGGCCAGAAGAGACAGATGAAGGGCTGGACTGCCAAGTGGCAAAGCCTGTAGTGACTGCAATTCGCCACAGAGCTGCACTGAGGCCCTGTCCCTGCCACCACAGACTCTCTACTTGCAGATGTACTGCATTCTTAGAAGCCATGTCTTAAAGGGGATCGTTTTAAGAAAGAGTTCCAATTATCACATTAGATTGTTCAGAGTGAGGAAAAACACTGGAGGAAACTGACAATGGTAAAGCTATCGGGAAGCAAAATTAGGTTTCTGTCAGGCAGTGCCTAGCAAACAGAGGAGAACACAGTTTCCAAGGGTCCTTACACATTGACGTGGGGACAGAGAATAGACCAGGAGGGGAACCTGCTATGTGCCGAGCATTTCCTCCTGGGGTAAGAGGATTTAAAACTGTGATTAGGAACTTCACCCATCAACCTCCGAGGTCACCTTTCTTAGAACACAGCATCAAAGACCAAAGTTAATGATTCATTTTGAAGCCTACTTTTCCTGGTTGTAAGGTTTGCTGTCTAGGTTATGGTGGGATATATCTAAAATATTAATAATTACGATTCACGATTACTCATTATTTACAAACTAAATATATACCAAACACTAAAATAGAATTGTATTACTTTCTTCTTATGATTCTCTTTTTTTACATCTTTATTGAGATATATTAATAATTCACATACCATAAATTCACCCATTTACAGTATACATGTGACTAGATAATTTTTAGTATATTCTCGGAGTTGTGCAACCATTGCCACAATCTAAATTTAGAACATTTCTATCACCCAAAGAGAAACCCCACACTTGTTGTAAGTCGCTACTCATTCTCCACTCCCTCAATCCTCCACCCCCACTCCTGCCCCTACTCCCACCCTAGGCAAACACTCATCTATTTTCTGTCTCTCTAAATTTACTTCTTCTGGACATTTCATATAAATGGAATCATACAATAGGTGGTCTTTTGTGCCTGACTTCTTTCACTTAGCATGATGTTTCCCAGGCTCATCTTAATTATAGCATGTATTGGTACTTCATCCCTTTTTATGACTGAATAATATTCCATTGTTTGGATAGACCACATTTTGTTTATCCATGCATTAGTTGATGGATGTTCGGTTGTTCGCACTTTGGGGTTATCGCGGATAATGCTACTGTGAACATTGATGCACTTGTTTTGTGTGGACATATTTTCAGTTCTCTTGGATATACACCAAGGAGTAGAATTGTTGTATATATTTTATTAGTTTTCTGTGGCTGCTGTAACAAATTACCATAAATTTAGGGTATTAAAAAAACAAAAATTGCCGGGAAGGTGGCCAACATTCCCCGCAAAAAACCAGGTCCCTTTGGTAGAGTTGCAAGGGATAAGAAAATAATAGAGAAAAATGGAAAATAAAAGAAATAAAAGAATACACAGGGACAAAGATATAGTTTTATAATTTTATGAAGATTATAGGCAAAGCGGGATCTCAGGGGGCCTAGACCTTCTCCGTGCGTCTCAAAAAGCCCCGAATGAGGTCTTACATGGTAACTTATGGGGAAGAGTGATTAATTGCCAGGGGTAACAGATTTACATAGCAACAGGTAGTTCCTCGCAGGTTAACAGATTTCCAAAAGGCTTTTACAGATCCTTTAACTAATTTTGTCTATGTGAACAAATGGCTACAAAATCTTTCAAAGATTAACTTCTAAGTTCTAAGGTAAGTTTATCATGTAACAAAGGGGTCAAACAGAGATATATTGGCTCCATATTTATTAGGTTATTGTGAATGGAGACAGGTAGTCTAGAGTGTTTAAACAAGAGCTTGTTTTTAGCCATTCGGGCAGCTGTCTGTTCCGGGGGGAACTCCATTGTCAGCTCTCAGCCTGTAGTTTTTACAAAGCAAATCCAAACCTTTAGGTCTGAGAAACCTGGCGCCTTGTGGGATACAGCCTCTACTGTCTTTCAGAGACGCCCTTCCGAGTGTGATAGCATTTGAAATGCAAACCAACACGTTCACATATTCCTTCAGGGCAAAGCTCTGAAAAACTCCTAAGACAAATCCTGTCTGCAAACACATCTATTAATTCATGGAGCAACAAGAAATGTGTTGTCTCACAGTTCTGGAGGTCAGAGTCCTAAATCAAGGTGCCAGCAGAGCTGCACTTCCTCCAAGGCTCTTGAGGAGAATCTTCCAGTTTCTATTGGCTCCAGGTATTCTGGACTTGTGGCCACATAACTCCAATCTCTACCTCTCGCTTCACGTGGCCTTCTCCTCTGTTTCTCCGGGTCTTTTCCTCTTTTGCTTTTAAAAGAACACTTACTGGATTTAAGCTCCAACTGCGTAATCCATGATGATCTCATCTCAAGATCCTTAACTTAATAACATTTGCAAAGACCACTTTTCCAGTAAGGTCACATTCAGAGAATCCAGGGATTAGAATGTGTGCATATCTTTTTGAGTCCACTATTCAATTCACTAGTTTTATTTGCTTTACTTATTTATGAGCTTACTGGCCATTTGTATATCTTCTTTAGAGAAATGTTTATTCAAATCCCTTGTCCATTTTATAATTAAGGGATTTGTCTTTTTATTGCTGAGTTTTAAGAGTTCCTTATATGTTTTGGATATAAGTAACTTGAAGTATTTTTTTCATTCTGTAGATTCTTTTAACTCTATAGTGTCCTTTGCAGCACAAGAGGTTTTAAAAAATTTTGGTAAAGTCCAATTTATCTATTTTTTCTCTTATTGCTTATGCTTTTGGTGTCACATTTAAGAAACCACTGACAAATCCAAAGTCATAAAGATTTCCTCTGTTTTCTTTTAGGAATTTTATAGTTTTAGCTCTTATATTTAGGTCTATAGTTCATTTTGAATTAATTTTAATGAATTGTGTGAGGTAGGGATTCAACTTCAATCTTTTGCATGTTCCAGTATTATTTGTTGAAAAGAGTGTTCATTCCCCCATTGTATGGCCCGGGGTCTCTTGCTGAAAATCAATAGACTGTAAATGTAAACATTTATTTATGGACTCTCAATTCTACTTCACTGATCTACATATATGTCTATACTTAAGGCAGTACCATACTTGATTACTGTAACTTGTGTTAAGTTTTGAAATCAGAAAGCGTGAGTCTTCCAATTTTGTTCTTTTTTAAGGTTGTGTTGGCTATTCTGGGTTCCTTGCAATTCCATTTGAGTTTTAGGATCAGTTTGTAGAATTTTGACAGGAAATGCATTGAATCCGTAGATCAGTTTGGCGAATATTGCAATCTTAACAATGCTAAGTCACAATTCTTTTTTATAATAGACATTTTATAACTTTTGTCACAGGTGGCATTTTCCACCTGTGTGGGTTCAAGAGAGAGATCTCACCTTTCTTAACATAGACTTTCCTCAGAATCACGTAAGTCTTAATTAGCTTGCCAAGATTCCCTTACTTTCAAGAAATATTGACATTCTTTACAGGATGGCAGGTAGTAGAGTTAATAATTAACTGGTAATTTTAAAAGTTACTATGCCAAAAAATTAACAGCAACATGACTCTTTTGGGTTATACAAAGCTTTTTTAAACTGCAATTTTTTTTTTTTTGCTTTTTTGCTTAGTATAATGTCAATGATTTAGTAATGTTACTAAATTTAAAATTACTTTGCCCTCTTCATAATTTTAATCATATTGACTGTACACTTTCCTATTTATTTCTCCAGTATCATTTTTGCATATTATTTTATTATCACCAATGAACTTGTATTGTCTGGTGTATGCTGTCATGTTTTTAATAGAGTTAAGGATTTTCTTCTGTTTAATTCTACACACAGTGAGAGCATCTGTTACGTGCCAAACAAACATTATGTCAAAGCATTATGGGGAATGCTAAGGTAAACAAAATCAAGAAGTTTTCCAAGTAGTAGAAGGTATTAAAAAAATCACTACCTAGCACTCTTGGGAGGCCGAGGCAGGCAGATCGTTTGAGCTCAGGAGTTTGAGACCAACCTGAGCAAGAGCGAGACCCCGTCTCTACTAAAAAAATACAAAGAAATTAGCTGGACATCTAAAAATATATAGAAAAAAAATAGCAGGGCATGGTGGCACATACCTATAGTCCCAGCTACCTGGGAGGCTGAGGCAGTAGGATTGTTTGAGCCCAGGAGTTTGAGGCTGCTGTGAGCTAGGCTGACGCCACAGCACTCTAGCCCGGGCAACATAGTGATAATCTGTATAAAAAAAAAAAAAAAAAAAAAAAAAAAAAATCACCAAATAACTCAAACATGATACCAGGCAAGCAAGGCGGCATGAAGTAAAAGAAGAAAATGCTCTATGGAGAGGCAGCATCTCACCCACGGAGGAGTGCGTAACGAGGGCTTGTGGAGGGGAAGCCATGTGGGATTGCCCAACAGCAAAGCAGGAAATGAGGAGGAGACGTTCAGGGCACAGAGGAAGATGTGAGAAAAGTTCAGGCTGAGCGAGCACGTGGCATATTTGGAGGCCCGTGTACAATCTGGTTTACCTGGACCATTAGAACTTTGGAGGGAGGACGTGGAGAAGGTGGACCTGTGGGTTGGGAAGCAAATGCCAACGTAAGGAGCATGTGTATAGTCAGAAAGCAGCAGGAAGTTAATGAAGCGTTCTTGAGCAGGGGAATGATGTGCTTGAGGAAGACCAATTTAGTGGAATTTTAGAGGATGGATGTGGTTCTCAACCTTTCTTTAATTATTGCCCCCTATGGAGGCGTTAATGAGAAAAACTAAATACTAAGGAATAAGATTTTGTCAGGTAGGGTTGAGCTTCAGAAGGTTGCAAGACGTTGTGATGTCTAAGATTGCTTTGCCCTCCCTAGAATCAATTTTCACTTCCCTTGTGTGTAATATTACCCTCACTGAGAATGCAGGGTGGCAAGGGAGTATTATTTAATTATTGAAAAAGATAGGAAGCCTCGACTCTGCACCTTTCTGTTGGAGAACAGAGGCCATGTGTCTTTTGCAGTGCTGCCCCCAGCACTCAGGGACACTTGAGTGAGTGATACTGAACTCACTTTATTAGAAGAGATTGACTTGGCAGAGACGCTGTAATTCCAAGTAAATACAGTGTAAAGCCTAAATAATCATCTCACTCCTATCAGACATTAAAACAAACAGAAACGGATAAAAGTACAAAATGATTTCATCTCAATAACATTCTGGGAGATCTTGGGAGCTCCAGCCTTCTATTTCTACCAGTGAAGTTAAGCGGAAGCTGGAGGCAATTACCTTGAGATTCTTGCCAAACTAGGGGGAAAATCCAACAATTGCTTTTATCTTAGTTTTGTTACAGGAAACTATGCAAATTGCCAAAGAATGGAATGGTTGAATGTGTGTTTAAAACTGCAATAAATTGTTCATTAACATTTGAGATCGATCCAGATCTGGTTAAAGGACATGAAACATTTTACTTGCATTCATACTGAAATCAGTGTGTCAATTTACTCTAAAATTTGAAATAATGGTCCCCAGTTTTCTCAAAACCAAGACCCCCTTAAATTCTTTTTTCCATTTGTGAATGTGATTTTGTCTGGGAAATTACATTTATTAAGTAAATAATCCATCAATTTTCCCACGGAACAACTGGTGTTGCTGTTGCCAGCCCAAAACAAAATTGTTAGCCTGTAAAGTATCATCTTAAATAAGTGAACAGTTCCTTCCAGCTTTCGAAGATAATTACATTTTCCAATTCCCTATTACAGCCTTTAGAGACACCCCCTTCCCCTGCCCAGGATCTTGCTTCCCAAAATTAGGGCCATGAATCCCAATGGCTTCTCCTTGGTGTGTGGATGCGGGGAACTGTAGCCACAGTAGAAATATAGCACATCTTTCTAGTGCATCAATTTTACTCTCATATTTTAGAGAAATGCTAACATAGGGCAACATTTTAGAGTGAAATACATGACCAAAATGCATTTTAAGATAAAACATTTTAAAAAACTCGTAAGCCTGCTTGAATGTTGTCTCCAGATCCCTTGTGTTAAGTATTAACCTTCTCTGAGAAGCTGTGTCCCGATCTGGAGGCTGAAATGTTGTGTTTGAAGGTTAGCTCCCCTTCTCCAAGCCAAGACTTCACTGGAGGGCAGGTTCTGCCCTTCTCTCTAAGGGGAGAAGGATAGACTCTCCTGAGGGGACACAGCGGGAGCTCCAAGCAGATGGGGGAGGGTAGTGAAGAGAACTGCAAGTCCTGTGTGGGAAACCCTTATAAGTCCAGAGTAATGGCTGTTAAACACATAACTACTTGATGTGTGGCTGGTGGCCTTTTTTTTGGGGGGGTGGGGGTTTGGAGTGGGGAGAGGTTCTGAAAAAGCACAGAAGGGGCTGAATTTGGTGTTAGAGTCAACATGGCGCCCTGTGTAGACAGCACCAGGGGAACGGGTGCCCCCAGGGCCAGGAGAAGGTCAGCTCCCATGAGAACAAAGGTCCTGGAGGGACTGGGGTATCTACTGACCCCAAAATTGGGACACAGGGTAGGATTTTAGGCAATTTTAGTTTGCCTTAAGTGCAACACTGGGTTACACATGTTTTGTTATGTTTTCAAAAAAACTTTTAATATTTATTTAATATACACTTTCTAAGCCCTTAATTCATTTTCTCAAGGTTTTTAATTCTTTGAATGATGATTATTTTTCTCAGTTTTAGTTATAAATGGAAAGGTAGGAATGTCATTTTATCCATGAAAGGATATTATTTTTATCATTCTAAAAATAAAGCTGATCTGCTGATAAAGCATTAAAAAAAGATAGGAAATGTGGTTTGGGCACTGAGGTACGCTGAGCTAGAAGACAGTGGGATGTAGTGGAAAGAGCCCTCGACCAGAGCTGGAGACCAGGTTCTAGGCCCAACTCCACCACTCAAACCTGTGCACTGTGGGCAGCACCAAGTTCCTGTGTCTTCGTAAAATAAGGGATTGTGCTACATGGCCTCTTCAGTCCTCCTAGGGCTCAGACAGCACAGTCTTGGGTAGGACAAAGAACATGGACTATTATAGGAAGCAATGAGTATTTGCAACTAAAAATTGAGAACTGCAAAATTAATAGAATCTCCAGTATTCCAATGTATTTTGGAAATCAGTCTCTTGGGTGTTGACTTTGTTTTCTAAAATGTATGGAGCAAGTTATTCATTTTTTGCTTTAATCCGTTACATCTTATTGTTGTTTTAAGTTCATTGAAAAGCTCAGTGGTACCATGTCCCCTGGAATTATGGTAGGTAACATTTGGTTGAAACGTCCTTGTCAGAAGAAGGATTCTTCTGCCCCGCCATCACCAGTCTGCTGACTGCCTTCTCTGCCACCTGCCACGTGGAGCGGTAGGCCTGGCCCTTCCGTCTTAGCGAGTCTCCATTCACTTCAGATCTCAAATAGAAGCTGGACATTTTTTTCCTCTTTCTGAATTCCTATTACCTAAATGTCTAAATTTTTGTTTCAGTTATTTCTTATTTCTCTATTGATCCAAACGAACAATTTCAGATGGAGAATCTTTAACGGTGAATATGGGAAACTATGGCCAAATAATGTACCCCTTACTAGCATGAATGGGATCTACGTTGTTTTTATTCTTTAAGAGAATAATTCAAGTCGTGGGCCTTTGAATGTCATCCTAAAAGATATTGAGCTTCTGGGCTCACCAGATTCTCCTATACCTTTTGTTCGAGAGTGGAGGTGCCTAGATAGTATTTCCAGGTAATCCACACCTCCTGAGCATCCCTTCTACTGACATAGAAGACCCGCCGGCATCAACCTGCATGAGCGTAATTGAAGCACTCTGGCAGCTGCTTCTGGCGTGTGGATGCTGGATTAGGCTCTTTCAGTGCTCACTGAGTACTCCTGGAGTGTAGATTGCTGATTTCTTCTGAGGTTAACCACCCCAGGGGTACACATTAAAACCAGTTCATATGCCCTTGTTTGTTGCACTGTTTTGATACCTTACTGAATTATTTTAAAATAAATGACAGATGATACAAGCACTTCTGCTCCAGTTCTCCCTGGACTCCAGCTCGAGACCTTCACAATCCTCTCCCCGTGACAAGCATGTGGTCAGAGCTCTTTGTCACTGCTTCCAGGCCCAGGGCCAAGTGGCACCTCTCCATCCCCAGGCAGGTCCCGCCTCCCCAGGGCTCTGGGTGTGGTGGGCCCAGCCATCCAAGTGTCTCTCTTGGAAGGACCGCTCTCATGGACCAGGCCCCTGGGAACCCACACATTCACCAAGACTGACGCTTGGAAGTCAAGAAAGGCTTCAGAAACTTTTTTTTAGGCTTTTAACATATTGAAAAAAGAGATGATATACCAAAACAAGGTCACAAAAATTGTGGTACTTAAAGAATGTTCACATGTAACAAGTAAGAACTTTTAACACATGCAAACACAGTGTAAGTTCACTGAGAGATAATGCCTAAAGTCTAGCTTAGGGCCTCGAAGATTGTGAGGCCTTGGGCAACGGGCCTGCGGGGGAGCCCTCGTGACAGGCCCAGCCTCTGGCCTAGGCTTCGGAAACCAGAGGTCTCTCAACTTTCCCCTGGCCCAGGTGAAACCCAGGTCCCCAGAACCCAAAGTTCCTGCTTCCCTCTCTCGAGCAGAGGAAGGAGAAACATCTCTTTGTTCCCGACCCAGCTAATTTATCCACCAGCTGATCCTGTCTCACAGGGACAGCCTTCTCCTGTCACTGTCGGAGAACTCCTGACCCAGCCTCTTCATTGCCCCCGGGATGGATTGGCGACTGTCCTCATCACACTCTCTTTTCTGATTTTCTGATGGCCCGAGTATCCTCTGGCCCCCAGAGCCAGTGGCATGTAATGAGAGAACCTATAGGAATGGGTGGCTGGCTTCTTAGCTTAGTCGAGTCACGGGACTAAGTTGAGTTCAACAGAAAGCACACAGAGAACTGTTAGAATCGTGGGGAGGGGGTGTAGAGGAAGACACATCCCTGGTGGGGACCAGGGGCTGCAGGCTGTGGTACTGTTCCTACGGGGGAAGTAGGCACGTGGGCATATTTTATTATTCTTGAAATCATGTGTGTTCTGTTTATTTTATTATTCTTTAAATGGTGTATGATATATTTTAAATCTTTTAAGACATTTAAAAAATACATGATGTCTCCTCAAATCCCTTTAGGAACAAAGATGAGGTATAAAGAAATGAGGAGCTGAATATGCAAATAAATTAAACAGTGTATTTACTCTGAATGCTGCTTCTTCCCTCCCAGCACCTGGTCAACATTTCTGATGAAGACACACACGTTCATGTTTTACCCCCACAAACCAAATACTTCCAGATCAATTATGAGAAAAAGGTAAGTGCCTTTTGGTTACCTGTCCTCCCCATGGTGTTCTTTGCTGGGTTATGGTTTTCTGTGTCTCAGGCCTGCATGGGCCAGGTGTGCAGTGTGCTGTCACCCACAGTGACAAGAGCCTGCTTGTCTTCCAGGAGCACCGCCTTGTCCCTGGCTTGTCCCTAATGGTCACCGTTACATTTTCTCCGGATGAGTGGCGATACTATTATGACTGCATCCGCATTCACTGTAAGGCAAGTTTCTCAAAATTGCTTTTTATTTTTTGGAGGGTGGGTTGAAACTTAAATCCTCAAGGGAGGAAGAGAGAGGGAAGGACCAGTTAGAGCTTTCTCAGCGCAGCGCCTGTGTGTCCCCCGGTAGCCAGCCTGGCTGGAATACTGGCTCGCTGCCCGGTGACACGGGCTCCCGCTGGGAAAGTGTCAGGCTCTGAGGACCTGGACAGAGTCAAGAGGCACTGTTTGCTGCAGATTTCTCTCTGCCCCGCACCCAGAGCCTCATTTATCATTTGGCACTGGTAGTTGATGAAGGCCTTTTCAAATAACTTTAACATACGCCTTTGAGTGCTTGGTTGAAAAATTAACAACCACTTGACTTGTGATTATAAACACCAGCCACAGGAATGTCCACAGAGGCAGCCCTAAGAGCCAGCAGGGAGGTGGCAGCCTTTTGAGTTCTTTATTTTATTTTTTTATAGTAGAATATTATGGGGTACAAACATTTTGGTTACATAACTTGCTTTTGTACGGTTTGAGTCAAAGTTATAAGTGTGCCCATCCCCCAGATAGTGTGCATTGTACACATTGAGTGTGAATTTACCCACTCCCTCCTCCCCCACCACCTGCTTGATTTCCAGAGAGTGTTACTTCCATATGTGCACATAAGTGTTGTTCAGTTAGTTCCAATTTCACGGTGAGTACGTGCGGTGTTTATTTTTCCATTCTTTTGATACTTCACTTAGAAGAATGATCTCCAGTTCCATCCAGGTTAATACAAGAAGAACTCAAGCAAAACAGCAAGAAAAAAACATTAAAAAGTGATCAAAAGACATAAATGGAAACCTTTGAGTTTTTCTGAGCCTTTCTTAGGTCACCTAATTCACCCGTTGGCCTTAGGCCAGGGTGGTCAGTCCTTCTCTTAAAACTGTCACCTTCACCCCTCCCTTTGCTCTATAGTCCAAGCCTAATCCTGCAACTTGAGAAGCCCCTAGTTTTACTAAATTCTCGATGATTCAAAACTAAAATGGAAGGGTATGCTTTAGTAACAAATGTTTCCATTCTTTTTTTCTTTTCAAGCAGTGCTTTTATTACTCACAATCTTACAATAAGGTGACTTATCTTAAAGGCATTTCACTTTGACTTTCCTTTTTTAAAAAAAGTTATAAAAATTTAGAAACTGAATTTTTATAAATTAATAGTGTTGTCTCATTGACTGACATCATCATGTTAGAGACACGTTTCCACAGGGGGAGGGAAAGGACCTTAGACCCAAGACATCTAAAATGGTATTTTAAATCAAAAAACACACTTCCTTAAGAATGTGGCAAACCATTATAATTTTTTGGAGTTTCAATTTTTTAAAAAAATCCTAAAAATGAAACCAGAATATTGCTTTCAGAAGGAAGATGTGCACTGAGCAGAAGAGAAACCCCTGGAAAAGTCATTGTGTCAAGTGCCAGGGCATATTTCCTGCTACTTAATGGTAATGCTAATCAATAATAATACCTCACACTTATGCAGAACTTTGAACTTTTAAAAACACCTTTAAGGAAAGACATAATTGTCTCCATCTTACAAAGGGAAAAACAAAGCCTTGAGAGGTTAAAGGTCTTGCTCAAGGTAAACGTTATGTGAGACAAGAAGCAGGTTTCTGTGCCCTCTTGCCAGTAAATTGTTTTCTATTCTGCGCTGTCTGGGTCAGATGATTCTGTACTGACTTCCGTTTTTCTTGAGTCACTAAAGCTTGTGTTTCCTTATAAGTTTCTGAAATAGAAGCAGATTGATTACTATCTTCATATCTACATGAGGCATCATTATCTTTAGCTTTCTTGGATAGTAGTGACCATCATTTCATTGAAGAATACTTAAAATTTTCTACAGTTTGTTTTTGGCTAAGAAAACTCAGTATTTCTAATGTTGTGCTTAAGCACTGAAGTTTCTTAAGGAAATATTTTTAAACAATAGAAAACAAGATAAGAAATAAGGTATCTACAAGTTTATCTTTAAAAATTGTAGTCTTCAGAATGTTAAACTTGACTTTTTCCTTATTAATTTTAGGGAGATGACACTTTGCTTGTTCCTATCCATGCCTATCCTGTCATGAACAAATTGGACTTTCCCTCATTTATAAATCTGTCAAATGTTCTACTTGGTGAAAGGTGAGTTACCAAAATGAACCAGCAAAATGTTACAAGATGTGAAAAGTTAAGAGATATTCATGTAAAAACTTAGACTTTTATTTGTCCTAATGGAAGCTCATCCTTCCACCTGAAACAGACTGGACCTGTAGTTGCAAAAGACAAAAAACAAAAACAAATCAAAATATCATAAGCAAGAAAGGGAATTTATTGGGTCATTGAACTGAAAGGCACAGGCAGAGTGGATCTTCAGGCACAGCTGGGCATAGGGTTTAAGTCAGATTGCCGGAGCTTGACTCTCTCCATATCTTGGTTCTTCTGCCCTGTGCGTCCCCTGCACGGGGGCAAGACAGGTGCCAGAAGCTCCAGATGTGAGGCTGGCAACAGGGGTGATTGGGGGGGCTGAAGAGACTGGGGTATTCAAACAAAAACCCAAAATCAAGTCTTATTGGACCAACCAGCACGTGCCCATACATTAACTCATCTGTTTTAGATGAAAGCAAACAAAGACAACAGATATTCACTACAGATGCCAAATCTCAAATGCTCTTCTTCTTGTTTGGAAAATGGTTAATGATTCCCTTTGAAATTTGATATGTCTAATTCTTTCAGTAAATTCTTATTAAATGCCTATTCCCAGGCATAGTGCTGTCTGTCCCTAGATGGATACTGAGCTGTTAGTGTCGTATCCATGGCGGGCTGATTGGTTCCAGCACCCTTTGTGGATACCCAAATCCACAGACATTCATCACTTATGTAAAATGGTATAGTATTTACATATAACCTGTGCACATGCTCCCATATAACATCTCTAGAGTAACCTAATATGATGTAACTGCTATGTAAATAGTTTTTGTACTGTATGGTTTAGGGAATAATGACAAGAAAAAAAATCTGTACATGTTCAATACAGTCACAGCCATCCTTTTTTTCCTAAATATTTGTGATCCAAGGTTGATTGAATTTATGGACATGGAACCTGTGAATACAGAGGGCCAACTGTATAATGGCCATGTCAGTTGTTAAAATATTCAAATACTTCTATATTAGTTGGAAAACATATGCAATCCTGAATCCCTCATCACTGCAGCCCAGCTGCCTGGCCCCTCCCTGCCTTCCCAATGATTCAGCAGCTAAGGAGTTAATACCTAGCAATTTGGAGGTGGAGGGAGGCACCTGCAAGACCTGACTCAGCCTTATACAGTATCCACTCCGATTCACTGCTGCCTGTGAAGGGTGGATTGGTTGACATTCTGAATACCACCATGGTTAAAAGATGACTAGACAAATGCTCCGGTTCTGAAAGTCTCAGAGACTAATGGGGATAGGACCATGTCATCAATTAATTATACCAGTTGCTGAGTGCAGTTCGTATAGGAGGTGACATCTGGGTTATCCTAGGAGGGCACCTTGGGCTGGGGACATCAGGATAGCACTCTAGATCGGGAAAGAACTTACACAAAGACATGGTGGTAGCAGACAGTGTGGACTATGTCACGCAGGTGACAAAGAGCCACTGAAGGGCTTTAATTCATCTGGTAACTGACAAATGCTAAATGCAGTTGACACAAGACCAGAGGGAGGGCAAAGGCAGACCTGGAGGGTGAAAGCAAGGACAAGTGAGCCTGCAGGCAGCGCTGAATAGGCCAGGTGAGCTGCTAATGACCAGGTGTGTTGAGTTAGAAAGAAGAGCAACTGAATGATTTTGATGGTGGTGGAGGTTTGTGGATCAGTGTGCATGAGCTTCAGGGCCCTTCTTATTTTAGTTGTCTTTGAGTGGAACTCAAACATTTAGATCTGGAACAATCTCGTTGGTCCAGCTGATGTGTGACTCTCCTCCCCACCCCGCCACCCCCCCACCTTCCCAGTGAGCTCTCACTCGCCATCTCTGTTTACTTTTGTTTTAAAACAATTCTTTAAAAATTTAAAATGAATAATACTTATAAAAGAGTATATAATCGTTTGTTCAGTTTAATGAATAACAATAATGAATTCTTGTTTTAAGGCATAAAATATGACCAGTACCTTTGCAGTCACTATTCTGAATCTTGCAGTAGTCATTCCCTGGACTTACTGGACACATACATATCACCCCAAAATCATACTTTGCTACCTTTGCCAGTTTTTGATCTTTACATAAACGGAGCCACACTGTGTTTGCGTACTTTGGTAATTGCCTTTTTCCCTCAGCATTATATTTTGTGGTTGAGTTACGTTAGTGTGTATTATTGCAGTTCACTGTGTATAGTGTCCGCTGCATGAATTTACAACAGGTTTTTATCCATTCTACTGCTGGTGGACCTACAGGTTGTTTCCACTATTACTATTTTTTTTTGGTACGACAAACGCTGGTTTTTTATATCCCGTACAGTGAATGGCTCCGGGGGTACATGTTCTAGAGTTTCTCCAGGGTATATACCTAGAAGTGGAACTACAGGTCACAACACAGATTCAGTATACTATGTAATGATAAGCCATTTTCCAAAATGGTCGTAGGCATTTCCACGCCCACTTGCAGTGCATGAGAATTTCTGTTTCTCCTACAAAGGCATTATCAGACTTTTGCATTTTTGGTGACTTATATGTTCTTGGCCCCATGCTCTTCCATTCTCTATTTATTTTCCCCAAAGAATTCTGCCCGAACTCCATCACAGGACTTCCTCCTCCCTCGCACCAACCCTTCCTGTCTTCACTCACTCCTTCTCATATTTCAGGGACCCCAAGAATTTAAAAAGGAGAGTCCCGCCTTGCAGAGCATGTGGACTCCATGCATCTTGAGGCCCAACGGATATCTCCTTTAAGTGGGCAGATACAGCAAATTTTGTATCAAAAGCTAAGTGGCAGGAAACAACTAACTCCCTCGTCTATTAATTCTTTTTTTATTTCCTTCTTTTTTCCCCCTCCACAAATTACTTTTTGTTTGGCTCATAAGCTAGGTTTATGAGTTGAGAACAATGGTTTATAAAACTGTTGAAAATAATATGCCTAATAATGCAGACATCTGTCTTGGATTCTTAAAACAAAAAGCTACCAACCTCCCTGGATGCCGTTCCCGAGCTATGTTGTGCATAATGCTCTTCATTTGTAATCAGAATGAGAATTTCAGCTAAACAGTTTATTTAACCGAGTCATTGTGTATAATGATGTGCTATTTTAAAGAAACCTTTCAAAAAACAAGCACGCTACTTTTTTCTTCCCAACATTCTGGCAGCAGACGTCGCCTTCCCAAGACTTCATGCCCATCACATAACGGCTTTTTATCAGCTTTTAACCGCTCAAACTGTCTTATGTTACATCTAATCCAAAATGGGTGGTGACAGGACAGGGCGTGAGTATTGGAAAAGGCTGCCGCCTAAAATGTTTCCGTTAATCCTAGGCTACCTTGAGGGTTGAAAGTATCATTTGGGTGGGTTCTTTATGAGGCATTCATTCATTCATTCAGCCAAGCTTTATCGAATGCCTCCCATGTGCCAGGCAGGCTGTGAGACCCCGAGGATGCAGAGATGGTCAAGACCTAGTGCTATGATTACATACACAGTTCTCATTCCTGATCCAGTGTATGCCGAGGAAGAATGCCCAGCTCGGATGGGGGGAAGAGCTCAGACAAAGCTTCCAGGAGGAAAACATGTCTGAACTGTCTGGAAATTTGACCAGAAATTAGCCAGCAAAAGGAGGGCGTGGAGTGGAAGAGAAGAGGGTTTGTCCCAGGCAGTGCAGTAGCACAGGCAAAAGTAAAGATGGGAAACAGTGCGGCACATTTGGGCCTGTCTAGAACATTCCTGTGACTGGACATGGGTACACAGGCTGTGGCAGGGGAGTAGGGAGAGGGCTGAGCGAGAAGGGCCTCGTAGGCTTTGCTGTGATTTTACCCTGAAAGACTGAAGTGGAGAAATGGCACAGCACAGCTCCAGCTTAGAAACCTCACTTCGGCTGCCACATGCAGAGCACTGGAGGGGCCATGGCCAGGACTGCTGTGGTGAGCCGGGCACAAGACAGAAGAGGGCCCGGGACACTTGGAAAATAGGCAGTGATGGCAAATACCCAAATATATCGCAGGGTCTTAGGTCAGGTTCCTTAGAAGCACAAACAGGATTCATTGTACATGATTTATTAAGGAATAACTCGTACAGCAGTGAAGGCTAGGGATGAGGGTGCCCAGTCCCCCAGCCAAGGGCACTTCTCTGGAGAGGTCAAGGTGACAGGCAGCTGGTGAAGGAGAGCACCAACAGGACCCCTACAAATCTACAACAAGCTGACTGGTCCTTGACTTACACATCCAGTCTGTCCGCATCCACTGGGCTTCATCTACCTCTGGAATCGTGCTTTCCTGGAGTGATGGCGGATTCCGTGAGCAGTTGAGTGGATACCATCTGTCACCTGGCAGAGGCGATAACCTCCTGGTGGATGTGTCATTACTGGATAATGCAGGGCTGACATATACCAGTGAACCATCTCTGGGCTGCTTTCCCTCCCCAGGACAGACCAGGGCCCGGGAAGGAGACATGGGCAGCCTCCAGTGACTCCTAATCAGTGGCACACTGAGAGGTGGGTGGTGGGCATGGTCTGCTCCACATGCAAGCAATTGGGGGAAGGGGTCAGCATCTGTAGAAAATGTTTAAACAATAAACTTTACCAAAAGTCAGTCTGCTTTTGCGTATCACCAGGCACCAACAATTCTAAATATTACCGGTGATAAAATATTCCTCCCTGGAAGGGTGGGCTTGCTCCCTGCCACTGCATCTAATGCATGAGAAACAATCGCCTTCAATTCCGATCTCGCCTGTGGTCTCCAAGCTTGCCACTCTCATTTTGTTCATATCACAGCCTGTCCTTGTCTGCAAGGCCCACTGAGCCATCCACCTTGCTCCTTCTCTGCCTTAGCATGAGCCCCCCTAGTACAGACAGGAGCACTCCCAACGTGGCTTCATTCATTTCTGCAGGGGTTGCCTGTCACATCAGACCATGGGACCAGAAATAATGTACCTCTGCGTGGTACCTCTTTGCATTTGTCCCAGCTGCTTGGTGGCTTCTGAGCCCAAGCTCTCAACCTCACAGGTCTTTCCTACCCACCCACCCCAATCGAGGGGCAGCTCTTGGGTAGGCGCCTCTGTTGGCTCAACCACCCACAGTTGGCTCACTGTGTCTTTAGGAGATGGGACACCTGACCCTACTTGCAGGGCTCTTCTTCCTTCTAAGTTTTAGATTTTATTTTTATTTTTTATTGTGGTAAAATACATAAAGCATAAAATTTATCATTCTGCCCATTTTTATAACTATTTATGTTACCATAATAGGGCCTGGATTTTTTTTTAAGACTTTATATTTTTAGAGCAGTTTTAAGTTCATAGCAAAATAGGGAGGAAGGTACAGAGATTTTCCGTATTCTCCTGCCCCTCTGCCTCGACACATGCAGAGACTCCCCCATTATCAACACCCCACACCAGACTGGTATATTTGTTACAGTCAATGAACCTACATTGACACAACATTATCACCCAAAGTGTGTAGGTTAGGGTTCACTCTTGGCGCCATATATCTTATGAGTTTGGACAAACATATTGACATGTAGCCACCGTTATGGTATCTTACAGAGTATTTTCACTGCTCTAAAAATCCTGGGCTCTGCCAATTCATCCCCCGCCCCAGCCCCCACAACCCCTGGCAACCATGGATCTTTTTACTGTCTTCCTAGTTTTCCCATTTTCAGAATGTCATATAGTTGGGATCATACAGTATTCAGTTTTTTCAGACTGGGTTCTTTCACTTAGTAATATGCATTTAGATTTCCTCCATGTCTTTTTATGGCTTGATAGTTCATTTTTTTCAGTGCTGAATGAATATTTTATTGTCTGGTGTACTACAGAATATTTATCCATGTACCACAGTTTATTTATCCATCCACCTACCAAAGGACATCTTGTTGGCTTCCAAGTTTTGACAGCTATGAATAAAGCCGCATTAAATGTTCACGTGCAGGTTTTTGTGTGGATATAAGTTTTACAGGGTCTTGCTCTTGCTCAGGCTGGTCTTGAACTCCTGACCTCAAGCAGTCTTCCCACCTCAGCCTCCCAGAGTGGTAGGATTAGAGACGTGAGCCACTGCACTCAGCCAATTTCTGTCTTTTAATGGGTGCATTTAGACCACTGATGTTCCAAGTGATTATTGATATGGTTGGATTAATATCTACCATATTTGTCACTGTTTTCTGTTTGTTACCTTTGTTCCTATTTTTTATTTTTGTCTGACACTCTTTTTCTGCCTTTTGTGATTTTAATTGAGCATTTTATATGATTCTTTTTTCTCTTTTTTCTTAGCTTATCAGTTATACTTCTTTATTTACTTTTTTTAAGTGGCTGCCTTAGAGTTTGCAATAACCTTTTACAGCTAATGCAAGCCACTTCCAAACAACATTGTACTGCTTCACGGGTAGTATGAGAACCTTATAATAGCAAAATAGTCCTAATTCCTCCCTCGCATCTCATGTATAATTGTTGTCGCTCATTTCTCTTATATATGAACATACATAAGCATATATATACACACACCTATATGCACATATAAGATATATGCATAAGAATACATAATTGAAATCATCATTACTATTATTTTGAACAAACTATTAGTTATCAGATCAATTAAAAATAATAAAAATTAAAGATTTATTAATTTATTAATTTTTCTATTTTTTTTGAAGCTATCTGTCTTACTGGGAAAAGTTTTAATTTTACCTTCACTTAGTCTTTCTTCATTGATCTTCCTGTCTTTGTGTAGATCTGAATTTCTGACCCATATTATTTTCCTTCTCTCTAAAGAACTTCTTTTAACATTTCTTGCAAGGCAGGTCTACTTGCAACAAATTCCCTCAATTTTTGTTTTTCTGAGAAAGTTTTTATTTCTCCTTCACTTTTGAAGGATAATTTCATAGGGCACAGAATTCTAA
>CAUYSK010038476.1:0-11856 GCA_963575035.1 Avahi laniger | reverse complement strand
CTTTTAAAAAACTTTATTTCAGCATATTACAGGGGTACAAATGTTTAGGTCACATATATTGCCTTTGCCCCACCCAAGTCAGAACTTCAAGCGTGCCCATCCCCCAGATGGTGCGCATCATATCCATTAGGTGTGAATATTCCCATCTCCTCCTCCTCCCCCATCTGCCTGACACCCGATTAATGTTACTACTGTATGTGCACTTAAGTGTTGATCAGTTAATACCAATTTGATGGTGAGTACATGTGGTGCTTGTTTTTCCATTCTTGGGATACCTCACTTAGTAGAATGGGTTCCAGCTCTATCCAGGATAATACGAGAGATGCTAGATCACCATTGTTTTTTGTGGCTGAGTAGAACTCCATGGTATACAAATACCACATTTTATTAATCCACTCATGTATTGATGGGCACGTGGGTTGTTTCCACATCTTTGCAATTGTGAATTGTGCTGCTATAACATTCAAGTGCAGATGTCTTTTTTATAGAATGTCTTTTGTTTTTTTGGGTAGATGCCCAGTAATGGGATTGCTGGATCAAATGGTAGTTCTACTTGTAGCTCTTTGAGGTATCTCTATATTATTTTCCACAGAGGTTGCACTAGTTTGCAGTCCCACCAGCAGTGCATGAGTGTTCCTTTATCTCCGCATCCACACCAACATTTATTGTTTTGGGACTTTTCGATAAAGGCCAGTCTCACTGGAGATAAGTGATATCTCATTGTGGTTTTGATTTGCATTTCCCTGATGATTAGAGATGCTGAGCATTTTTTCATGTTCGCTGTCCATTAGTCTATCTTCTTTTGAAAAGTTTCTGTTCATGTCCTTTGCCCATTTTTGATAGGGTTGTTTGATTTTTTTCTTGCTGATTTTCCTGAATTCTATATACATTCTAGTTATCAGCCCTTTATCGAATGTGTAATATGAATATTTTCTCCCATTCTGTAGGTTGTCTGTTTGCTCTCGTGATAGTTTCCTTGGCTGTGCAGAAGCTTTTTAGTTTGATCAGGTCCCATTTATTTATTTTTGTTGTTGCTGTGCTTGCCTTTGGGATCGTCTTCATAAAATCTTTGCTTAGGCCAACAATAATGTTTTGCCAACATTATCTTCTAGAATTCTTATGGTTTCACGCCTTACATTTAAGTCTGTTATGCACCGTGAGTTGATTTTTGTGAGAGGTGAGAGGTGCGGATCCTGTTTCTGTCTTCTACTTGTGGCTATCCAGTTTTCCCGGCACCATTTATTGAATAAGGATTCTTTTCCCAGTGTATGTTTTTGTCTGCTTTGTCAAAGATTAGATGGCAATATGAGGATGGTTTTATATCTGGGTTCTCAGGTCTGTTCCATTGGTCTATGTCTGTTCCTGTGCCAGCACCATGCTGTTTTGGTTAGCATAGCCTGGTACTATAGCTTGAAGTCTGGCCCAGCTTACTTTTTGAAAACACAGATAAAATAATGTCCAAGTCCCTTAAGCAGCTTGTATTAGCATTCTGCAATCCCAGAGAGAACCAGCAGAGGGAGCTCAAATAATTTTTAAAAACCTTATCCATATCTAAGAGGTAAACTTTAAAGTTTATAGTATTTAATTAGTGGGGAAAAAAACAAAACAAATTTCAGAGTGGTGGTTCTCAAACATTTTTGTCTTCAACCTCCTTTGAGAAATTGATGAAAGCTGTATTACACAATTTTGTATGTACTCTAATAATTTCAGAGTTCACACGCCTAATGAAGCCTGCCAAGGACTTGGGTTAAGAAGCCCAGCAGGAAAACAGGTGAGAGAAGGATGTCACTCTAGCTGCTCTTAGAATTAGAAAATGGGTGGAATAAAAGAGTAGATATATGGATGCAAAACTTGTATGAAAAAGAATGAAGATCAACTAATGATTAGTACATACAGCAGATTCGTCACATTTATTACTTCAAAAAAATGTAAAACTTATAAATAAAACCTCCCGATGACTTTCTGGAATATGGTGTACAGGGTTCTAAGTAAAGAACATGTTTAATATAAATTTAAAAGTTAAAAAAACAGATGAAAAACTATATATAAACGTCCAGTATGCTTCACTCATTTTTTTTCTCCTCTTAAGCTGGAATCATTTTATATCTTATATAATTTTCCCCAAAAGGAACTACAGAAAAATGGCAGTGAGGGAAGAAGTGAGGCAACAGACTCGCAGGCAATCAGAAACTCTTACTTTGCAATCCATTCTGCAGAGCCTTCCTTCCTGAACAGTCAGGTCTCCAGGAGCCTGCAAGAAGTGAGGTCTGAAAAATCGCTCTTGAATGGGCTCATTTTCATCTCCACTGTCCCTTGATCTAGAGCGAGGCCTTGAAACAAGACAGACAGACAGTTAAAGACATAGCAATAGACAGTAGTTATTTCCAGACTTTAGTCATCTGTTTTCTTAAAATATACAGGGTAGTAATATGATTTCCTTGTCCTATCCCTATGTCCAAGATTTACACATAAAAAAAAATCAGAAAAGCAAAATCTTGTTTAATTTGGAAATTTACCATAAATTTAATATTCTGCTAATTGCAGGCTAGCATAAATCACAAAAGGGGAAATGGGGAAGAAATGGGGTACTATATTTTAACATTTTTTTCCTAAATAAATATTTTTAAAGCTTTATGAAAAGTAGCAACAGCTGTTGCTCATTTATTACCAAGTCCTTTTCAACAGAAATTACTGTAACTTTCCACTGTGATTTTTAAATTTGTAGGAAATTAAAAGTTCTTATTATTCTATAAAAATGTAATATATTTTTAATCCAAATTCCTTTCATATTAACTAGGAAAACAAATTACATTCTTAGGCAAATTTTCTTTTCCATCAGTTATCCATATGCCAAAAGGCATTATTCTTTTCTTTAACAAACAAGATTGTGCAAATCTTCCAGATTTTGTGCATCTCTCTCACTTTTAAGTATGCTGGCAGAGGAACCTTTAAGAGGAATACAATTTAATCGAATGGAACATTGGAGAAAAGAGCAACATATCGAATACAAATTCTGTCAATCATCAGAAGATAAGTTTAAAAACATTAGAAAAAGCGTGTAACAAATGAAATATTAGTATACTAGGCTAATAATTATCAGCTTTTAATACAGTTTAGATCTGTACTTGGAGAAGAGTAATTTATGAGAAAAATGCTTTCTAGGACCCAGTGACATATGGAAAAGCTTAAATGTATTGAAGACCACAAGGAAAGCAATAAAGAATAATGCAAGACAATGGACCTAGTACTAAATATGTTCTATCATGGCCACAGATACATGCCTAGGATGGTGTGCGCAGATACTGCCACAGTAAGGTTAGAATTAAATCTGCACGTGCTCAGGAGCCAGCACTGCCTTCCAAATGTTGAAGAGGTCTCTGTGGATCCAGCCACATGAGAAGGTGTAGACATACCACTTGTTTGATGCTTGTTCAGTTCTCCTCCTCGCCCTCTGTGAGCCTCACTGTGTTCTCTTCACCGAAGGTGTTTTGTGTCTACAGCCTATAACTTATAGCCGGATTCCTTGGGGATACTCTGTAAAATATCTAGGAACCCAGGCTGACAGGCTGGTTGATGCACCCATATATTTTTTTAAATGCAAATACGTTACTGAGAAGTAGTATCTTTTCTCTGTCTCTGCCTACCATTATTCGGTCTGCATCGTTGTTAGACTCAGGGCTGCTAGGAATGGGAAACATACGCTATTGTTAGCAGATATTTGAGCATTTATGACAGATCTTACAAGATTTATGGTCTAATGGTCTTATGTTTTGAACTAAGTGATTGAAAAATGAACATTTAACAAACTAGCTGATTGTAAAAAATCTAGTGGCAATAGCTTTTAATGGTCAGCCCACGCAGCTGTTGGTTAAAGAAGTTTGGTTTTGAACATTTGTGTACCATTTACTCATATTTTCATGTTAATATACGATTTAATGGTGCTGAGTATTTCTCCATATATAAAATGTGCCCTATTTAACAAACTAACGATGGCATATCTGAACGGGCCGAGCGCATATTAGCCAGTGTTTGTTCCCGCCGCCTTTCTGAATGCCAAAGGAGCGTAACAGTCAAGGAGCCGCATGCTGTAAGTTTGTGTTCACGTTCCATCTCCCAGTTATGGTCACTGTTGTGGTCATACTGTGATTCTAATAGCACTGAATTTATAGTGATAAATAAAATAAACACAAAAATAGTAACACCTATGGGAAAGCCCACGTGAAATACCTTCTGGCGTGAGGATGGCCTGAGGGCGAGCGGGGGCTGCGGCCTCTCTGGTTGACAGCCTGGACCATCAGCCGTCCGGTGCAGCTGACGCGGCCCTGCGGAGACATGGGGGGGGGAATGACTCGCTGTGCAAACCGTCAGCCGCCACGCACCGCCACGCCTACCGTCCTGTTCTCCACAGACATCATGTCATGAACAGTCAGTGGCCATTTTAGTAATGACACCAACCTCTTTCAGAAAAGCACCTTCCCTGAGTTAAGTTCCTCAGTAAACTCTACAACGTAAAGGACTCCGGTGACAGTCTTTTTCTGAACTGTTAAGTCAGCTTTACTGTTTTATCTGGGATGATACTTAAAATGACAACCCCCTTGCTGAATTGATCACAATCTGTGAAGGTCTCCGTAACACGTGAAGTCGAGCTGTAAGACGTAGCAGGACATCACTCTCTTGTGATGATGCCATTTTCATAGTCACATATCCACAGGTTGTGGCCAGTTCTGAAATCAGAACTGGATGTTTTCTGTCGGGTATTTTCAGTAATATACTTATTAAATGTTAGTAGCGTCCCTTCCCCAAACCACGTGTCAAAAGAGATGTCAGCGTGAGAAATGAGCATTATGTAAGAAGCGTGCACGGGATGACAACCGACACCATGTTCTCATAAAATGAACATTTTTGAGACTTAAAAGCCAGAAGCAGTTAATACCTAAAATACGTGGGTTATATGATAAGGGCCTATGTAATGAAAAGCTATATTTTATCTCTTAAATTTATCAATTTAAAGTTTTATGGGGCACAACCAGAGGTAGGTTAATGGATATAATGAGAGCCAGACAGGAGGAATAAGTTCTAGTGTTCTACAGCACAGTAGGATGACTATAACTAAAAACAATCTATTGTGTATTTTCACATAGCTAGAGTGGAGTTTGAATGTCCCCAGCACAAATGGTAAAAAGTGATGGATGTGCTAGATACCATGGTTTGATCATTACGCTTTGTACACACGTACCGAAATAGCACCTTGTACCCCATACGCATGTATAATTCTTATGTGTCAGTTAAAAATAATACAAGCAAAAAAAGACAACGTTTGATAAATGCTGTTAAATATGGACAGACAGAAGTAATACTCAGAGGACCCAGATGGTACAGATAAGTCACCCATTGTTACTTTGGTTTCTGTTTTAGCTCCTTAATTTTTTTCCTTCACCGTTACTAGCACAGTAGCAAAACAGATGATTTTTCTCCTCTCCTCCCTAGAGAATGAGATGTACCTCTAAATCTGATGGTGACCAAAGGGTAACAGCAGGAGAGGTAAAATGAGAAGCAGGACTCACTCATCATTGCACCTAGTGAGTTCCAGCTCAGGGGTGATGAACAGCCCTCGTGTGCACCTACACTCAGAATAAATCCTGCCGCTGGCCCCACGCAGGAGGCCGCAGCAGGGTGTTCCATGTGTCCTGAGGAGCTGCCTCCTGAGGGTGGGCGGGGCATGGTGGGCCGGGGACTAGTGTAGGGAACATAAGGAAAAACCCACAGCAAGAGCCAGTGAAGGGCAGGAACGCAGTCGTTGGGGTCTCCGGGTCTCCCAAAGCCTGGACTTCTTTAGGGAGGTCGCCACCCAAAAAAGGCAAAGACACAGGAATGTAGCACAGACAGAAAAATTAGGAATCACCGCATAGAAAGAAGTGGTCACAAAGAAGCAACCATTACACGGTTACGCTAGCATTCACAGTATTTGCCCGAGGTCGCAGTTACAACACTGCCTTTCCTAATAATTTCCAAGGAGAGATGAAGTATAACGTTATGAAGGAGAACTATTTCTAACTTAGATTGTATCTGAAGCTCAGGCCACATGATACAGATTCACTCATGCTAAGCTCTTAGCAAACATTTAGGATTCCCTAAACTAGCTTGAAATCTAAAAATTAATTTCATCTAACCCCTCCTAATCTGTAGTTGCTACAGAAAATCTAGATACGACTTGCTTAGAGTCAGACTCTGTTATACATTATGCAACTGATGGATCCTACTACATGATTTCACAAATGGACACGTGAAATCCATGATTCTCTTCGCAGGTTGAGGACAGGAAGCGTGTGTTTTGTTTTACATAAACAGCTTCAGTCGTGCTGGTGTGGGACACGGCTTCCTTACCTGCTCTGCTCCTGCAGCGACAGGACGCACATGCAATCTGGGCACACCCTTTCTCGTGTGAAAAAGGATAGGTGAATATTAACTCATTTAAGTGGTTAGAAAAATATAGTCTTAGTTAAACTCAAACTTGAATTTGGGCAAGCAGATGTGGGTTGTTTAAAAAAAATCCTCTAACCTGGATTTGAGTTTTAACTTTTCCTTAAAACTTTGGGCAAATTAATGAATTTGTTCAAGCCTTCCTTTCTTCTCTGTACAAATAGGGATGCGATATATTGATATATCTCACAAGGATGTTGTCAGCTTGAACGATGTAACCTAAGATGGCCTTATTGATATCAAGTGGTACCTAACGGCTCAGCTTATCATTATTAAAGTCATGGTGGGTCTGAGACACCACACATGCACAGACGTGCATCAAGGTGACTGCCAGGCCCCAGCAGCTTGGCTAACCCCAGTACACATTTCCAGGTGAAGATACTGTCCTCGAGGTAGGCTCCTACCTTTTTTTATTCCTTCAGCTACCTCCTTTAACCTCCTAATACCGGGATGGGCCTCAGACGGCAGCGTGCGGCACGCCGGCTCTGCGGGCATCGGTCTGCGTTTGCAAACCAGCTCTGTCCTCCAGAGCTGAGCGATGTTAGGCGCTAACTTTACCTTTCTGAGCTTCCTCCTCTGTAAAATAATTCATACCTTATGGGTTCTTGTGAAGATTAAATGAGTTAATACATGTAAAGTACTTGGCATTGTGTTTTCCACAAAGTAAATGCTAAAAATGTTAAATTATTATAGCACTCAATAAGGATATAATTATAACAACCGGATGAATATGAGGCATCCTTTATAATTGCTTTGTTTAGCACAAAGATTTTATTTTTGCATATGTATGGAGTTTTCTTTTTCTTGGTATCAGAATATAATTTACTCCAAAGGAAAAACAAAATACTTTCTGCAGGAGGCAGAACACATGGACAGTAAATCAACGTTCTAGGCTTCCTCTGGTGCTCGAGCGGCGCCGAGCCCCGCGCTCTCGGTGTGCTCGCGAGTGTGGCGGCCGCATCCGAGGTATCAGCGGAGAGACGCCTGCCCACCTCTAACCATCCTCTATCCATTCCCTACGCTTGGATAAACCCTGCCGCCTCTGTCTCTCTGCAGAAAGAGAAAAACGGGGCAAACAGGTTGGCGTACTACTCTGGAAAGAACACACGTATCTATGCTGTTTGCAGGGTTTTCACTGCCACTGCTTGGAACTGTACATGCGAACATCGCCATAGAGTTCCCTAAGTTCTCAATTTTAAGAAAACAGAATGTGGTTACCATTTGTCACCTTTCTACCCCCACACCAGCCTTCACTTCTGAACGTGATGGGGTGGTGTGGTCTTCAGGAGGCAGAACTATCAGTTTGATTAATGCAGCGTTATTGGCTAAATATATCACTAACCAGTACATGACCAGAAGCATTTAGAAAGCATCCGAACTAAGAAGTTGTATAATTTTGACATTTTAATTTGAAAAAAAAAAATCCAGAATTCAGTGAAGCATTTTTGAAAAGATGCCTTCAATGTGTACAATAGAAAGTTCAGGTTTTTAAGTCTGAACATCTTATTTATGAGAAAGATCATACAGCATTAACATTAATGATTTTGATGATGCTGACACGCCTGTTAACCCTGGTAATCATCGTGATTATCGGGCTCTGGTGCACAATAATGCCTGGCTTTTGCTGTTAGCCTTCCCACTGTATCGCTTTATTAGCAACACGTGAATGATGGACGTGAATATTTAAAGTGAAGCTTGAAATGAGCCAGGAAACCTTATAATGCTAAAACAAAATACCATCAACAAACTAACATACTTAACTCAGCTGTGTGTTCTTTTCTATCCCAAACCCACAGAGTTTAAAGCTATAGTACAAATAAGTCTGAATTCTTAAAATGATTCTGTATTCAACATCCAGCTTGTAAAGATTATTTGATGCTTTGTGCAAGGCAAATTATTTATATGATATGGAAATAACATTTATATTTCACAGTTTATGAAATTTAACTTGTGGCACACAGGTCTTTATAAAAGCTTGCCACTTGTATACATAATGCAATTTGAGGAAACATCAAACTGCAAAATAGCCATTCCCAAATCCAAGTGCAATACAAAGTAACTTAGCAACACAACAAAACAAAGTAAAACATTCGTATTTAGATTTAGTTGTGTCTTAAAGATAGGATTAGTGTCTAAAATAAACTGCGTGTGTGAGCCTCCTCTTGGCGTCGTGTCTGGGGTGACACTGCACAGCCAGCCGCTTGTTAGTCTGCTGAGCTCCGTGGCTGCTTGGTCTCCTAGGAATTGACCGACTGCACACGTGGAGTTGGACACAGAGCCCGGTACGTGCTTAGGGCCGTGTGTTCCATCCAAGCAGAGTTTGGGTGCAGTCAGCAATACCTAACATGCTTCTTAATCCCAGAAGATTAAACCAGGTGGAAAAAAATCATATTCTATAAAATATTCTGCTGAACTTCAGTATTTTCCTCCTTCCTTGGTTCTCACCCTTTTCTTGGCTGCTCTCCGTAAGTATTTTCCACTGCTCAGGAGAGTTCTGCCGTCTGCATTTCATCACTGAGCTCATTTTTCCACTCCGGTCCTTTCCTCTTTCCCTGGTCATCTCACATCATCTAGACTGCAGTGCACCAGGAAAAAGCAGACTCGAACCCCCAAAATCCCTTTCGAACCCCAGTGCTTTTAAAACCTGAGAAGACTTAAGGCAACTAAAGGGCATCAAGGAAGCGAGGGGTCAGCTGCAGTCTTCCGCGCAGTGCACCTTCTGCTTCGGGGATCAGTGTATCTTGAAAGATTTAGCTTTTGCTTTTGAAATTTTCTTCAGTGCCTACTTGTGACGTGACTCTGTTAAATCATGTTTTAATTCATAAATTACAAGAATAAAATACTTTATGATAACAGATGTAATAAGCTGAGATTATGACAGTGTTAACATTTCTGTAACAGCATTCCTGCAGCAACAAATGATAACTTATGCCAAAGGGTAGGTAGAAAAAGGGTCTGTTACTTGCCACGGTTTAAATGCGATTTCGTTTTTGTAACAGGTAGTAAAGTTCATTCCAATTTCTAGGCAATGATTCTCAAAACTTTTATCTGGCATATGTGGACAGAGCTGCTACTGAAGACTCCAGGATGGGAAAGGAGGAGTTTCACTCCGGAGTTAAAATCAACCAGGCAACATGCTCAGAAACTTGGAATAACTACTGCCAAGCGGCATAAATACCCGAATTCTCTCGCAGCCATTTCAGTGGGATATACACTTCACACAGTTTGAGGTCTACTTTTAGGATTTCCCTTCCTGTTGCGTGTCTCTGGTTAGTTCGGTAAAGGAGATTCTTAGCCCCACCTCTTAATCACTAATAAAATGCTGGGTGGGTCAGCTGACCTGCAGACACCGTAGTATCAGGAACTGGTCGGTGACAGTGACCCTGGGCTTCCTCTGCTCCCTTTGGATTGGCCAGAGCAGTCGTCATGCCCTTTGCTGAAACCACAGCAGGGGTGGGGTATTCTGTAGGGAGGGCTGCGCTTTTGGCTGCCAGTGTAAACCGGTCTCCTCCCTGTTTGTCTTTCCTCCAAAGGGTGGAGCAAACACCAGGGAGGGCGACCACGGGGCGCAGCCTGGGACTTGGGAAGCAGCAGAGTTACTGGGCGGAGGGGGCCGTGGCCACTCCTCCGGGCCTTCCCTTGGCCCGAGGGTGCTGGGAGCGGCGAGCGGCTTCCCCGCTCCATGTGTGGCTGTGTCAGCTGCGCTGCGGGGGCGGCCGTCTGGTCACGGCTCCCTCCACCCAGACCCACAGCTGCGGCAGCCGTGGCACGGCCACATCTGCTGCCTAACTCCTTTCCCTTGGCGCGGTGAAAAGGAAACGCCAGGAGGTTAGAGGACCACACGCCAGCAACGTGTCGGGGAGAAATTCCCCCCCAGACCGACCTCCTCGCTCTCCCGCAGCACCGTGGGCGTGGAGCACCTAGAAACAGAACGGATCCGTCTCGTCCTGGTCCCACGGCTCCTGCCAGCTCTTAGCATGCTGCTCTGAGACAGGGTGGTTAGTGTCTCTGAATTACAGTAATAGCAATAACTAGCATTTACTGAAAGCACACTATGTGCCAGGTAAACTGAGCTTTTTACATGTACTATTTAAATCTGCATTATTATTCTTAAAGAAAAGGAACAGGCACAGAGAGGTTAAGTGACTTGCTGAAGGTCACACAAGTAACGAGTGGCGGAGACAGAACTCCGCCCCAGATCTGCCCACACCTGCGCCGCCGCCTGCCCTGGGCCCTTCAGCATTGTCAGCCCTGCGCTGTGCTCCTGGGCTTTGTCTTGTTTCCTGTTCCCATCTCCTTCCCTTCCTCCTCTTCCTGTTTTTATGGGGTTTTTTTGCTTGTTTATTCTTGTTTTTCGGCTGTATATGCTGGGCTCTGGGTAAGATTACATTTAATTTTTAAAAATTTAATTTAAACTGGCAAATTGTAGTTGTATACGCTTAAGGGGTGCAGCGCGGATGGCGCAGGGTGGTCTCAGCAGCCCGCCTTTATCTAGGGACTGCATCGCGGCTGGAGAGAGGTTAACCGTCAGAGGCCCTGCGGCTGGCTGCTGTCTAAACTTCACACTGCCACTTCCACGGGCACTGAGTCCTTCCCCTTTGGAACCTTCCACGTGTAAGAACACGTTAGTGTCATCTGAGGAGGGTGGGCGCACACTCGCGACTGCAGTTGTACACTCGTGTCCCTTTGTCGGATAAGACGGTGACTCCAAGAACCGCCAGCACGCACCGGGAAATGCCTCGACGTCGGCCGCAGGGCCCAGCGCGGGCAAACGCCTGGCGGGCGCACCCTTCCCTCGCCACAGCTCGCGCCAGTCTGCGAGGGCAAGGAGGGATGAAGGGCCCAACCCGAAGAAAAACTTTGGATTTTGCTGGGTTCTCCACCATTTCTTTTTAACAAGCAGAAAACTGAAAGTTGAAATTTGTTAATAGTCAAGAAAACATACTGAAAATACAGTAAGGAAAAAAAAAGCAAGTTTGTTCCCCTAAATAGACCAAACTTGAACACAAATAAGCATTAAAATGCGTCTGCATCTTTTCAATAGAGGTGGTGATTCTGACTGTCTTTCAGGGTGACGGTCATGTATTCACCGATCAAAAAATTAGAGCTTAGGCTGGGCGCGGTGGCTCACGCCTGTAATCCCAGCTCTCTAGGAGGCCGAGGCGGGCGGATTGTTTGAGCTCAGGAGTTCGAAATCAGCCTGAGCAAGAGCGAGACCCCGTCTCTACTAAAAATAGAAAGAAATTAATTGGACAACTAAAAATATATAGAAAAAATTAGCCAGGCATGGTGGCACATGCCTGTAGTCCCAGCTACTCGGGAGGCTGAGGCAGGAGAATCGCTTGAGCCCAGGAGTCTGAGGTTGCTGTGAGCTAG